>APFE030591083.1:0-16816 GCA_000404065.3 Pinus taeda
CCGATATGCGACAGTGACGACTTGCGATTGCAATGATCAGATCGGAGGATCGGCATCGGCGATATGAGATCACATCGCAATATTCCATGGTATATGGAAAGAACCCCCAGGCTGTTGTGATTGTGATTAGCGATTAGGACCCGAACCCGATAGGGATTATAGACCTGATTTCATAAGTTTTGAAATTTGTAAATTTGGTATTTCTATGTATTTTTCTGCGTATTGGATTTTTGACCAATACATCTGTGCAATCACAATTTACGATGACAGGATGGACCTGATGGGTTTACAGAAGTGATTATATAATATTTGAAGTTTGGCTAAAAGGAAAATGATGTGTTTTTAACGCATCTCCTTGTGTATTCCATTATGCTACTGTTTTTGGGTTTTTGCCTGAAGAAAGGCCCCAATTCCTTTGTAATTTCCCCTGATCATTGTGCCACGGTGCAAGCGGGAATTTTGTAAACAATGATGTGTTTGTAACACACAGAGCCACAGAGCCAGAAGCTAGAGGGCTAGCCAAAGTGGCAAAGGAATGGTCACGCGCAAAGAAAGAGACAGGAAGCCGCAGAGCCAGAAGAATGCCTCACAAAAGCTAGAGAGAATGATTGAGAGGTAGGGCAGAGAGTTTTGAAGGTCGCTGAAAGGTTTCTAAGGGGCACTTGGAGGTCGAGCGAACCATTGATGCACGCAGAGGTTGAGAGAAGCTCATGAGAGCTAGAGCCAGAGCCAAGAGCCAGAGCCAAAACCGAGAGCGAGAGCACCAGAGCCATAGAGCGAAAGTGCTTGACAAAGGCGTAGCCACCAGAGGTTGGATGTAGAGCCTTAGAGCCACAGAGCTCAAAGCAGACTTCTAAGAGCCATGATGCCGTAGTGAAGCTGAAGAATAGCAAAGGGTTGAAATGATCAAGCTTTTGCTGGTGTCTAGAGTGTGCTAAAGACAAAAGAAGGCATTCCAGAGACAGTGAGAGAATTCTAAGGGAGTTGGTGCAATCTAGAGCAATATCACTCAGAGCACTGATTGAAGGAGTCAAGTCCAGAAAAGCCTAGATCTATCTATAGAGTATGGACAACCAACGGGATAAGATGGTATTTATAAACCCATAGGTTTAGTGTAAATGAATGGAGTTGAGTGTGGAGCTCGTAGAAGAATTGATGCCATAATCCTAGAGAGCCTAGTTGAGTTGACTAGAGCTCAAGGAGACATATCCCAATAGTTTTGAGTGAACTCCATATTATATTGTTGTTATGTGTGTTTGTTTAATGTTTCTTTACTTACTGTCACATGTATTTGAATATCCACATAAGCAACAGAACTTAAAGCACTTAACAGTTTAAGGCAAACTAAAAGCATACACCTATTTTCAAGCACTTTTTTATTCTGTAATTGGTTAATCATAAGGTCTTGGAAACATTTAATCTTTGGAAGTGGGAAAGGTTCTTGTAAGCTGACAATAAGCCTTTAGTGCCCCATTTTCAGATCAAGTGGTATCAGAGCTTAAGTTTGATTAACACCACCTTCAAGGAAGGTGATATCAAAGCTGGTTATACCAGAGCAAGTGATTTTAGAGCAGAATGCTTGATTGACAGAGCAAAGATTGCTTGCCTGAAAGGTGTTTAAATAGTCAGAGGTTGATTGTATGCTTGTTTGCATACTGACTATTGTTTGAGTTTGCAGAGGGGAAGGGAATGCTATTTATAGCTCATTCAAGGAGAGGGCAAGAAGGAAGAAGGTCTGAAGGCATTCTTCCTATCCCAAAGGACATCAAGCAAATCCTTGAAGCACAAGAGGTTTGTTGCAAAAGGTTGCTGAATAAGCTCTTTATTAATCTTGTTTGAAGTTATTTTGGTCATTGGCATAATGACAACTTCTACAAGTGAGTCCTCAAATTATTCTTTCTTCACAAGAGTCTTTGATGAAGTCATGAAGCAAGACTTTTCCATCGTGAAGGATATGATGAGAGAAATGTATGTGGATGGAAGGAAGAGCAACATACTTAGAGAGTAGTTGAATTCCGTGGAGGAAGAGAAGCATATTATTACTGACAAATTGTAGGAAATGGAGAGGCAACTTCATATTTCAAATATGAACCTAAAAGGGATGCATGAGTTGGAGACACAACCCTTTGTTGCCAAAGAAGCCTTGGTCAAGTATCAACTTGAAGAAGAGGTAAAAAATTCCTGTTTGCCTTTGATTCCTCGAAGAATGATTATGTTGGTTCTTTTCAAAAACATACCAGAGGCATAGGTTCCAATCTAATTTCCAAGATGGGCTATGAAGGAAAAGGCTTGGGTAAACATGCACAGGGTATTGTTGAGCCAATAATAGTTGAGGAAAGGCCTAAGTATTTGGTTCTTGGATATGGACAGTCTTATGGAGAAAGTTCCAAAGATGCCATGAAGGTCATTGAAACCATTCCAAGAAGGAGTTTCATTTCAGGTATTCTACCTCAAGAGTGTGAAGATTTTATTCGTGGAGAATGCAATAGCTTGAAACATCATTTGCAGGATGCAGGTTTTCATAGGCATACACTTGAACCAGAGAGTTGTGGAAAGTTTGACAGCCTTAAGAGGTTGATGGTGTTCCAAAGGGAGCTAGCATGAAGGCAATAAAGGTGAAAAATAAAGGTATAAATGTAGTTCTAAACACATTCCTTTTGATTATGTTCAGCATGATAAATTTCCATGTAAGCATTGGAAAATAATTGCATGTTCCTTTTGTGGTTTGGATAACCATAATGTTTCTAGATGTTGGAAGAGAATGGCCACATACAGGAAACTTTTGAAGGAAAGGAAGCAAGAAGCCAAAGGTCCATTGGACAAGGCAAATCATGTTTTCAAGAGGATGCACATGTGTTGCACTTACTGCCATAAGCAGGACACATTGCTGAAACGTTTTGGACTTTGAATCCAACAATGCTTCCGCGAAACTTGAAGAAGGTGGAAAGAGAAAATGGTAGAAATGGAAAGGAAGATTCCATGAATGATGTGTTTTAGGATGATTCACATGATGATGCTGATGTGCAAACAAAGGTGCTAGAAATGGATTGGTAAGAAATGGTTATAGTTCTTATCCAATTAAAGATTGCATGTCTTTTTGCATCTATTTGCATTTCTTTGTTAATGGAATGCAAGTTTCATGATTTTACCAAGAAGGTGAATGGAAAAGTTGAGTAGGAGACTCACTTTATTGCTGCAACATTATATTCAGTTCATCTTCGAAAGTACAGTGTGCTTAAGAAAAAGTTGAAAGATGAAATGCATGCATAAGCTTGATGTGCATGAACATAAGGATGTTGATGATTTCCTTGTATTTAAACATGTATGTGTAATTAACTTGAAGGGTTGATTGCTTTGGCATGGATGTAATATTGACTTGAGAAAAGTTGATTTGGTCTCCAAGATGGATATAGTTATGAAGTGTTTCATCTTTTCAAAAGAATCCTTGAGATATTTTCTACATGATTGAATTGAAGGGTCATTTGTTTAAAGGCATGTTTTGTGGGCTTGTTATCTAGTCCATCATTTGTATGTAGATGTAAGACATGGAGGTAATTCACAAGATGTGAAAATCTATTTCTTTTGTTGAAGCAGGAGTTTAGGCCATCCATTTATTGTCTGCATTTCAGTTGTTGTTGACAGCTTGTCAAACAGGTACAAAAGAAAATTTTGTGAAGAAGATATAGTTTCACATTTGTTTGAGCCACCTTGGATCAATGATCAAGGAAGAGAATTTCAAACTACCTTCTGTGACCATCTCAGTAGTTCTGAATGAATTCAAGGAGGAAAACAGTTCTTCCCAAGAGGACCAGCACATCCAGGAAGGAGATTGGTCAAAGGCTTTGGTTCAGAGGCACTATGCAAGGCAAGTGTATGGAGGCTGAAATAAGTGGGTGAGGTACTCTCATTTACTAATCAGATCAGTATATCAGTCTTTTGGAGACCAAAATATTTTTAGTGGGAAGGCGTGATCCAAAATGGATCTAACATAGACTTCTAAGTCTATGAATGTTCCTCACAAAGGACAATGAAATTCAAAGGATGCTCCTGGAAATAGTCTCATTGCAGAGATCCCTTCATTCTGGATCTAACACTATTTGAATGGGTGAAAATAAACTTCATATGAAGAAGTTATTGTAAAAATAAATTTCCCATTGTCCTTTGTAAAGGAGGCATTTTCTTATTAAATGGGACTTAGGAGAAATAAAGGCTTTCTATGGGAAATCTCATTAGAGAAAGGAAAAGGGTGGAATTAGACCAAAGGGTAGACGGACCCCAATCAGCGATCTCCGATATATCGGGTCCGAGGTAGGTTTCATGCAATATCGAAACCCCTGGGTAGGCCGATTGGTGATATGCCAATGTTGTGATGTGCGAAAAAGCGATCGGCAATAAAGCGGGTCGGTGATCGGCGATCGGGGGATCGCAACCAATACAAAGGGTCATTACATATGCGATATGCTAATGAGCGATATCGGTGATCAGGCGATCGGCCAATCAGGGGATCGACAATTGGCACACCCAAAAGGGAAGGACCCGTAGGACTGTGATATGATGATATGCGATTAGCGATGGTGTCGATATGCGACAGTGCCGACTTGCGATTACAATGACTAGATCAGCAGATCGGCGTTGGCGATATGAAATTGCATTGAAATATTCCATGTTATATGGAAAGAACCCCCAGACCGTTACGATTGTGATTAGCAATCAGGACCTAGACCCAATAGGGATTATGGACCTCATTTCATAAGTTTTGAAATATGGAAATTTGGGATTTCTGTGTATTTCCCGTGTATTGGGTTTTTTGCCAATACGCCTGTGCGATCACAATTTGCGATGATAGGACAGACCTGATGGGTTTATAGACGTGATTCTATAATATTTTAAGTCTGCCTAAAAGGAAAATGATGTTTTTTTAATGTGTTTTCCTGTGTATTCCGTTATGTTGTTTTTTTCGGGTTTTCACCTAAAGAAAGGCCATGATTCCTTTGTAACTATCCCCGATCATTGTGCCACACTACAAGTGGGCATTTTGTAAACAATGATGCATTTGTAATGTGTAGAGCCAGAAGCTAGAGGGCCAGCCGAAGAGGCAAAGGAATGATCATGCACAGAGAAACAGACAGGAAGCCACAGAGCCGTAAGAATGTCTCACAAAAGCCATAGAGCACGATTGAGAGGCAGGGCAAAGAGTTTTGAAGGTCACTGGAAGGTTGCTAAGGGGCACTTGGAGGTCGAGCAAACCATTAATGCATGCAAAGGCTGAGATAAGCTCATGAGAGCTAGAGCTAGATCCAAGAGCCAGAGCCAGAGCTGGGAGCAAGAGCACCAGAGCCGCAGAACTAGAGTGCTTGATAGAGGCATAGCCACCAGAGGTTGGAGGCAAAGCCACATAGCTCAAAGCAAACTTCTAAGAGCTGTGATGTCATAGTGAAGTTGTAGAATAGCAAAGGGTCAAAATGATCAAGCTGTTGCTAGTGTCCAGAGTGTGCTGAAGACAGAAGAAGGCATTCCAGAGACAGTGAGGGAATTCTGAGGGACTTGGTGCAATCTAGAGCAATATCACTCAGAGCACTGATTGAAAGAGTCAAGTCCAGAGAAGCCTAGATTTTTCTACAGAGTATGGATAGACAGTGGGATAAGATGGTATTTCTAAACCCATAGGTTCAGTGTAAATGAATGGAGTTGAGTGTGGAGCTTGTAAAAGAATTGATGCCATAATCCCAGAGAGCCTAGTTGAGTTGACTAGAGCTCAAGGAGACATAGCCCAAGAGTTTTGAGTGAACTCCATATTATATTGTTGTTATGTGTGTTTGTTTAATTGTTGCTTTACTTACTGTCACATGTATTTGAATATCCGCATAAGCAACAAAACTTAAAGCACTTAACAGTTAAAGGCAAACTAAAAGCATACACCTATTTTCAAGCACTTTTTTATTCCGCAATTGGTTAATCATAAGGTCTTGGAAATATTTAAGCTTTGAAAGTGGGAGAGGTTCTTGTAAGCTAACAATAAGCCTCTAGTGCCCCATTTTTAGATCAGGAGATCACATAAATAATCCATTATCAAAAGAAAAAGTTAAAGCACAACATTCTATGGAGATTTAAAAAAAAAAATTATTACATAGCTTAAAAAGTTTGAAAGGACATAGCTGAAGCTTCCCTCTCCTTCCACACTTCATTAAATATGTGCCTTTTCTAATGCAGATGTGGCATGGAGAATCACATTTAGCAAACATAATATGAAAAGCAAGCTCGATGAATTAAATTAGATTTGTTATACCTCAAGCAAATGGACTCTGAGAAATTGGATTCATTCTCTACAAAAAATGATATTGCAATATCTAATCACATTTTTAACTGAAACAAAGGTAAATTGGATTCATGCTCTACAATAGGCGATATAATGAGATCTAATGACATTTTCAACTCAGAAAAAGGTAAGTTGAGTAAGATCAAGCTCCAAAATGATGGCATCCAACTTCTGAGTGGCAGTTACTGTATATATCTTGCTAGAGGCTATAACATAAAGATATTTGTTATATGTGAAGATAAATAAATGAAAGGAATGTGAAATTTTGACCATCAACTATAAGTTCCTTTCAAGGACTAGATCAAACCATAGCATTGTTATCAAGATAATCAACTCACCCATGCTAGTACGATTCTAGTAGTTTCATGATAAAACTCAAACTCAATAAACTTCAAACAACATAAATTAACCAACAATATGTGTGAGGTTGGTTACCTAAGGATCAAATCATACTAAATTACCTTTTGCATATAACATTGAAAATGACTATGAAAGAAATGAAGACAAATCAATGATTATGATGGATGCATGTGATGAAATAAAATAAAAAATACTTTTCTTCTTGCTATTGATGAGTCTTCTAGGGGATTCTTGGATGAAGTTGATCCTGGTCTGCTTTCTAAAATCAAAGAGACACTTTCTAGCTACTCTGATTTGACATACAACAACCCTAATGCTTATGGAAATGAATATGGAAAGAAATAAGCATCGATGAACCTAGTCTTGAAGAAGGTGTCTCAAACTCTAATATGGATAGTATTTTAAATTTCTACAGCTAACAGAGGATTTTCCCAGTTGGGTTCCCTAGAATTTTTTTTTTTCTATAGTTTGATTGTGTTTTATTTTTGTTCTATTCCACTGCAAATTGGTAGAGATATGTTTTGTCTTGGTGCAACAGTTAGTTTCATATTTATTCATTCAAGCAGTAGCAACATTTCAAGGAAATTCTATAGAAGGGACAATTAATCTATATTTTCACTTATATCTTTTGCAAGTAAAATTTGCAACTAAATTTTCATCCAAAGTGTTTAGGTTACTAGAAAGTGGTATCACAACATATCTCAACATTGCAAGGCATAAATCATACTATTCAATAAGGTTGAGACTTGAGATACAAAAATATTCCCAAGTTATGCAAGCAAGAAAACTACTGATTTTCAGTTCTAAATCTATCCAACCAGAACAAAATTATGCCATTTTCAACACCCTCTAGTCAAAGCTATTCCTGGCCTCATTCAACTCAATTAAGAATATATCAATCTTGTTGAGATTTCTTCTTCAGTTCATGCTTCTAAGTTATATATTTATGCAACCTAATATATCATTTATGTTAAGTGATTATTCATTCAAAATTATTTAGTCCATCCAGCGCATCTACCCAATTTTCTCATCAGTTTCTGGGCAGAATCTACTAGACATTTGCAGCAGAAAATAGAACACTGTTTTGGTACCTAGTGTTATAAAACTCTAATCTAGAAAAAGTATTTTGGGATTTTTCCCTAAAAATATTTACAAAATTTTCAATCCCAAAGCCATTTCAAGGAGAATTTTAGTCAGGGAGAAATTTAGTAATATTTTTGGAAAATTTGAATGCAACTAAAAGAAATTCTTCCCATTTTCTCAAAAGATTCCAGCACCAAATATGAATGAATTCACAGAAATTAAGATTTGGAAATAATTAAATTTCACTTTTCTTTTCTAGGAAACACTTAAATTTCACCGCATTTATTAGGATTGGAAGTTCCCTAAGATGAAAACATGTAGCATTAAGGATCTACTTTGCTTGTTTAAGGACAATGTTCTTTTTTATAAATAGTGATACAAGAATCCTTATATACATGCCTGACATATTTCTTTGGTCACAAGTAATGAAACTAAACTCCATCAATATATAACATACAAGGTAGAATGTAAGAGAGAATCTACTTTTCAACATATACTCTGACAAAAATAAACATTTATACGGTCATATAAAGTTGTCACCACACCAAAAAAGGAATTAAAAACCAAAATAAAAATAGGAACAGGTTGGGATTGTTATGGTTACTCTAGCAAAATGGTAAACATTATCAATATGTTAATATGGAAAATAATGTAGTTGATTATGATTTATTGAGCCCAAGGGGTTAGCCCAACCAAATGTCATTAATTTTATTGGGTATTTGGCTAGTTCTGTGTTGGCAAGTGCCCTATTTGAAATCCCTTGGGTGACGTGAACTAGCCAATGCCAATGGGTTTACTAGGGATGTCATCCATGAATGTGGGGAAACATCCATTGGGATTCCCTCTAAAATCAACTCTATAGAGACAAACCATAAAATAAGGAAAAATATAGATGCTTTTACCTATGTTCCCTTGTGAGTGTGCGCTTCATGTGAGATTTTACCATGGAGATTACCTTCTCCTTTGCACCTTCAACTTTGCGGACTCCATTTTCATGAGGTTTACTAAATGAAATGCCATTTTTTAGCTGATGATGTAAACTTTTACTTCTTTTAGATAATATTATACCCAATATCTCATTAGAAACACTAGGTATTGGCAGCCTATTATTTCCAACATCCCTACATCAGATCTCCTTTGTTATCCTTTCTAGATTTTCCAAATAGTTAGTAGTTGCAGGAATGTGTCTATCTTGACTATATCTAGTTATTAATCATACATGAGTAGTTAAGATGCTTCCACTCACAAAAATTGACCTTGAATTGCCCATCAATTCTTGTAAATCATTTTTTTATGACCAGAAGATGATCCCTGCCAATGTCTTCTATATTTATGAGAATTAACCAGACCTATATTATCTTCTTTTGATGCTAGAGTACGTTCCATCATTGCCCATGCCTGATCAACATCAAATTTAAGTGTATAATTTTACATCTCTAAAATAGGGGCTAAATTACTTCTCCAAGTTGATTCACAAAAGAGAAGCGACCTGCTATTGGGTGTGGGTTGTACAATTGCATCAACCCTATCTCTGGCCCCAAATTTGTCAAGGGAAGAGCTAGGTGAAATCTACTAAAAGCCACTTCCTAGTGCATACCAATTGTCATGTAAAGCCTATAAACACTCCTGAAGTATGTGCTAATCTAAGATATTTTTTGTCCATATGATGGATACTTGGGATGTAGACCCAGATACTTTAGTTTTCCTAAGTGAAGCCCTTGCTGCATCTAGCAATCTAGGAGATGGATTTGGAGTGCTTCGTCGCAAAATCCTTCTGTGAATTGTTCTTACATGAGTTGGCCTTGTCTCTGTGAGAGGAGTAGAAGAAGAAGAAGGTGGTGATAAATTTAGCTCTAAGTTTATTCTTTCTACAACCATCCCAACTAGAGCTTCATCCCCATTGTCAAAATCAAGTACAAATCCTTAGCATCTTCATCATGTGTACTGGACTGTCTAGGCATATATGTTTGATAGCCTTGACAATACCAATCTCCTTTATGGATAGCCCTTCCAAGGCCAACACATTATGTATGATATGTTGAATCACAACGATCAAAGAATAATAAAAGATCACCATCACCAACCTCATTACATTCTAAGTAAACTATATTTACATAGGGATGAAGAAATCCCATCACTTCTTCTTCTGAAGGTTGATATACATGCCAAACAAAACCAAATCATATAAGAAAATTGTCCTTCAAATGTAGAACCAACTGCTTAAACTTCAACCCTACATACGCAAATAAATAATCATGCTTCGCAGGAAAGATAGTAAGATAAAGGCAACGAAATATCTTTAAGAAATCCATCAAGGTGTTGCAGCTGGAAACTGATATCACCAAATTGTAAATCACCAACAAATACAAGGATTGATAGAATAAAAGGATGAAATAAAATGAACTATTCCCAAGGGAACTCAAATGTATATGTCTTTAAACATAAACCTATCAATTCAAAAAACCCTGATAAATAAAGATTACTCCTACAAATAGAACATTAACTACTCCAAATAGTTATTGGGAAAATAACTAAATTCTAGCATTCAAACAAGGGCATAAACATGTTGTCAAATGGAAAAGTTGAAAGAAGTTAAAAACATCAGGGGCATGTTGCAAATCCAATTCCTATCATTGAAATCAAGAAAACTACCCTTGGAATCTCAAGCTTGGATTCACTTCTCTATTGAATCTATTCATCTAATTGTCTACTTTAATCTGTTATAACTGCACCAAATGGTGCCACATGATAAATAAATTGTAAATTCAACATATATTTTCAAACAAAGGCTATCTGTTGGACATTGGAATGAGTGATGCAGGAGCATCCCCTGTCCATTAGTGTTCTTGCATCACCAAAAACATGTTTAAATTCCAACATCTCGTTCATGTTTAATCATCAATTTCTGCTTGTGAGATTTACATGAGCCCACAGGAGATCACTCTTAGTTTCATCGATTCCCACTTTAAACATGCCATTTCTAAAAATAGTTGGAAGGAAAGGCAAGATACAGTGTACTTAGTTTATTCACCCATTACACTGGAACCACAATAAAAACGAGAGGAGTTGAGATGACGGATTGCTGCTACTAGAGAAATAAGACAAAAACAAAGATATACCGAATTAATAGAAATATAGTAGGGTGTGATGGCATGGGATCATAGATCTTGATATTTCCATAAACATCTTGTTGAATGATGAAATGGAAATCAACTCCAGCAATAATTAAGACATTCATTACAAAGGAGGAGATCACTGAGAAAGAAATTTTAACATAGACCAAAATCACTAGGCTAAAGTGGAATAATTCGTTGAGGAAAACAATTTAAGAGTAGCAACAGACTCTCTCGAGAAGAAGGCACTGACTTCCACAAATGAAATTGAGCACAATAATTAGGAAAGAAGATCCTTGGAGCAGTTGAGGCATATCACTGAGAAATTGAGGAAGATCACTCCATTGAAAATGAAGGAGATTGTTAAGGAATAATCACCAAGAAGCAAGAAGGGTAAATTCCTGGAAAGAAAACTAGCATGGAATATGTGCCTAAACAAGAAACTGTGTGAGAAATAGAGTATTTATTTTTATTCATGTTTTCTTAATCTTGTGAATGAGGATCAATTTTTGCTACAGAGTGAATGTAATTGAGTAGCATCACTATTATTTCACCGCTTTACTTGAATGTTATAATATAAGTTCAATGATAAAATCCTCATGTGGAATTGTTTGGCTTCTATTTAGTGATGTACATTGATTGTGATTGACACTATCCACTGAGATGGGTAGTAAATTTTATTTCTTATCTACCTACAATAGATTAGTATGCATTTGTGAAGGTTTTGCATTTTCCAACACCCATCGATTAGTATTAAAGCAGGAATAACCTGTAGTGAGGCAAATCCAACAAAGGAGGGAGAAAAAATTTAGGCATTTCTTTTCTGTCAAGAAAAACCCAGCAACACTAAGGTTTGTAGGGTTTCTCTAATTTCAGGAATGGGAGGGTTTAAGTTTATTATATGTTTGCTTCTCCTGATTGATCTGTGTTCCTCCATATTGGTTGAATAACAACCCCTTGTTTTAACTTATCACAATGGTCCCCTGCTCACCAATAGTCCTACTGTGGATGTTCATCTGATTTGGAATGGTAGATTCAACCCTGCTTAGTATTCCATTGTGGCAGATTTTGTTTAGTCCTTGGAAGCCAGCAAGACCTTAAAGCCCTCTTTGTACAAATGGTGTAAAACCACTAAGAGATACCATGGTTAGTCCAACAAGTCCATCGCCATGGAAAATACAAGGCTAGTAAAGCATAAGTTGGATACTGGTTATTCCCTCAGCATATCTCTCAAGAGGAGCCAAATTATAGCTCTGGTGCAAGGGGAAATTACTTCCAAAGCTCTACTGGGGAATGGAAATGTTGTGTATTTGGTACTCACATATGATGATCTTACTATAGAGGGCTTATGTATTCTCAACAAATCTAATTGAGCACAATCACTGGGAAATAAGATCCTTGGATCAGTTGAGGCATATCACTAGGAAATTAAGGAAGATCACTCCACTGATAATGAAGGAGATTGTTAAGGAATAAACACTGAGAAACAAGAAGGGTAAACTCCTGGAAAGAGAACTAGCATGGAATCTCTGCCTAAACAAGAAACTGTGCAACCCAATGTTTTGTGAGAAACATAGTTTTTATTTTTATTTATCTTTCTTAATCTTGTGTGGGAGGATAAATTTCTACTGCAAAGTGAATGTAATTGAGTAGCATCACTAGCATTTCACTAACTTACTTGAATTTTTTAATACAAGTTTAATGATAAAATCGTCAGGTGGAATTTTTTGGCCTCTGCTTAGCGAAATACATTGATTGACACCATCCACTGAGATGGGTAGTAAATTCTATCTCTTATATATAGGTTTTGTGTTTTCCAACACCTATTAATTGGTATTAAAGCCGGAAGAACCTGTAGTGAGGCAAATCCAACAAAGAAGATTTTTTTCTCCCTCCTTTGTTGCAAATCCAACAAAGGAGATTCAAGGGAGAGAAGCAGCTCCAGGATGAGAACTAGAAATATGATGTCCATAAGCTTGTTGCGAAAAGAGAAAAAACATGGTATGTGAAGGAGTGGATGTGAATTGGAGAAGCATATATCAAAGACATTCAACCATTACGGAGATGTTGAGAACAACTACTACAATACTAAAACCATAGAAATAACCTAGTTGAGAAAAATTATAGCCAAAGTAAATGATGGAAGTGAAAATGAAGGGAAACAAAGAAGCCTGAGAGGAACCTTGAGAGAAGAACTAGAGGAATCTATTTTAAAATAAAAATGTGATAGAAAACTTTAGGCTACTAACTCCATTTTCTATCTAGTGAAATATTGGTTGTTTATATAGATAGTTCGTAAAGGCCCATGAATATATATATACCATAGTGAGAGAGATTAAAGACTAGAAATTAGAAGCTGGACATAAGAACATCAATTGGAGCCTTATGAAGTTGGTGGGTTAATTTAGCAGTCTTCATCAGAAATTTCTTCTACATAAGAGATCAGCACCATGGAAGGTGGAATAAAACAAAAATAACCCAAGACATATGAGGATAATTATTTGAAGTAACGATTATCTATTAAAACCATGGGATGATTAGTTATGGATCTAGTGGTCAGTTGCAAATCTATGTTCTAACCAATTTTACAGCTCTCTTTCACTTTCTCGTTCTTATCCATAAGTTTGTGCACAACAACATCAAGGCACTTCTTCAGATTATTCACCAAGTTATATTGAGTGTTTTTTTTGTATTGTCAAAAGAGTTGTTATGTCTTGTTCGAAGCATAGACTTGACAAAAAATAATGTGAAGACAAGAAGTGCATCATGTTGTTTTGTCTGTAGCTATCATTTAGGAACAACTACAGGTCTGAGAGGAATATTTATAATAAAAAGGGCAGTGAAATTACTCACTATCCTTTGCAAAAATTATCAATTTAACAACTTCTTAGCTCCAATATAGTAAAGGCCATCAATTATGCTCATGAAGATATTATATTTTAGAGATGCTTATGGATAGTAAGACAATACACCTACATACCCTTATGTGTGGTCTATTGCCAAACAAAGATCTTACTAACAATGGATCATGTGATCAAGTGAAATAATGATAATGTCAATGATGAAGCGAGTGATTAAGTAAAATATGAACTCTGATTGATCTTCGATTATATGGTTGTGATCTTACTTCCCTCTTATGCAACTAATTGTTGAACAATTCCAGACAGATAAGTATTCCTAAATGTATATATGAACTATATTGAATTATTACTAATTTTCTATGTTTTATTTCATGGTTGAATTAATTTTTAGGTTGCCTCTCTAACTGCGATTTATGGATTTGTGAATAATGGAATGGTTGTGTGCATTTAGGTTGCGTAAATCTATAGTTTCATAAAAAAATAGTAAGTAGTTAATAACATAAACAATTCAATATTAAATAGTTAATAACAGAAACAAATTCAATTCAATTACTTCATAAATTTGTGTGAATTTGGGTTCAGTTTTTGTGTGAATTATTCAGTTCAATAGTGAATATTTAATAACATAAACAATTCAGTTCAATTACTTCATAAATATGTATGAATTTGGGTTCAGTTTTTGTGTGAATTTGGGTGGTAAATTGAAGTACCACATCCTCAAAGTGCACAAAATTTACATGCATGGACCAATACCATGTAGCTACGTTTGACATGCAGGCCTGAAAGTTTATCTCCTATAAAATAGGAGATCTACTTTAAATTGCAAGTTCTCGAAATCTAACCAAAATGATTGTGTCAAGCTCTACCCACAACTAAAACCGACATGCACCTTTGAACTAACATGATGGAATATGACACATAGAAATCTAGGGTTTGAAATGCCCTTAATGCACATTAGACATCCAATGATCCAAACGACATATGTCCAATGATCTAAACGACATCTAAATGCATTCACCAATTTTAAGAGCTTTAGTAGGCAGACATCGACATATGTAGAGCATCTAGCTCAGTGGGCATCAAGGTTTGTGAGGGTGGGCATCAGGATTTGTGAGAAAGCGTGAGTAGATCACAGAGTATTGGCTTAGTTTAGTCTTTACAGAAAATTTAAGTAATTTTTAGTTAAGAATCATACAAGTTTTAAAGTAAATTCTACTAATTTTCATAATTTAAGGGTGGTTTCACTGATCTAGAAATAGAGAATGAATAAAAGGAATAGGAGCTTACTGATTTGCTGATGATCACATCATCATAGGGATTCTAGAGTGTCATTTTTATTCCATTGGAGTCCACTGAGGTGCGCAATATTCTCATAACAGCCTTGGTGACCACAATGTTAGACATTTTGAACATCTAAGCGTATCATTTGGGTCTTCTGCCTCTGCTTCTTTATTATGATAAATGGCCTCCCAAATTCATCAATGGCCTCCAAAATTCATCAAATGCCAATGCCATCCCTGCAAACAGTAACAAAGTGTGGCATAGAGATTAAAGCATAAACTTAAAAGCAAGGTTGAAAAAAATAGTGAAGTTTGAATTAGAGATCTGAGTTGTGTGTACTCCTCCCTGTGTGGAAGAAGACTAAAATTTGGGTGGAAATGCAGCTAGGTTAGAAATGAAACATACATGGGCGCCATTAATGGATTGAAGATCCAATGGTGGGGTTCATCTACTACTGGTAATGGTGGGGTTCATCTACTACTGGTAAAACCTTAATTCATAACTCTCTTCAATCTCATTTTCCCTCCCTCCTTGTGAAAAGTGAAAATGTGCTACTCATTTTCCCTCTGCCCTATGAAAAGTGAAAACATACTAGTTTTAATCTCGTTTTCCCTCCCTCCCTATGAAAATTGAAAATGTGCTACTCGTTTTCCCTCCCCACTATGAAAATTGAAAATATACTACTTGTTTTAGACGTAAATGAAGATTGGACTTGGGAGGGCTTTGTTACATCAGAATTAAGGCTGAATTTTTTCAATGTTAAAATATTCCTCCCTAAAAAACAATAAATACAATATTTTGTAGATTATAGAGTAGATTTGTAGGTGTAATGCAAGTATGTAAACAATTCTAAATATGGGCTTAGTTAAATAATAATAGTAATAATAATAATAAAAGTCAAAAGTATGGGGATGAGTGCAAAAATCTAAATGTTGGCTCAATTAATAATAAAAATATAAAATTCAATTTGTTATATTTTGATTTTGTTATTAACTTGTGAATAGTTTTTGTTACGATACCATGAGCCAATACCATGGCTTATCAATACCTCAAGCCCAAAAACCATAACTTTTTTCACGACCAAAATATTTTATAACAATATGACAAGATTATTAACTATGGATATTCACCCCGACTTTATAGTGGATATTATTAACTTATAAAAATTTGGTTTTGTTATAATACCATGGGCCAATACTATGGCTTATCAATACCACATGCTCTAAGAACATAACTTATTTCACAATCAAAATATTTTATAACAATATGAAAATATTATTAACCATGGATATGCATTCACTTTACCATGGATATTATTAACTTGTAAATAGACTTTGTTACAATACCATGGCTTATCAATACCACATGCCCAAAAAACATAACTTATTTCAAAATCAAAATATTTTATAAGAATATGGCAAGATTATTAATCATGGATATTCACCCCTGCTTTGTCATTGATATTGTGAACTTGTGAATAGGCTTTGTTACAATAGCATGGCTTACCAATACCACATGCCAAAAAAATCATATCTTATTTCACAATCAAAATATTTTATAAGAATATGAAAAGATTCTTAATCATGGATAATCACCCCCACTTTACCATGGATATTATTAACTTGTAAATAGGCTTTGTTACAATACCATGGCTTATCAATACCACATGCCCAAAAACCATAACTTATTTCACAATAAAAATATTTTAATTTAATTTAATTTTATAACGATTTTTTATTTGAAGCTATTAGGAAAAGGGTTGTAATTAGTTTTGAGATATATATAAACCCTCTATCCTCACA
>APFE030591088.1:1791-17928 GCA_000404065.3 Pinus taeda
TGAATCTTTGTTCTTGCAGGACGTTTGTTTCTGAAGCATCTGTTTGAAGAATGGCTAGTTTTATGACAGTGCTTACAAGGATGAAGATCAAAACAGTGATCTTTCAAATGGCTAACTCGATCACAGTGTTCGCATTTCACGATCTGTTGTTGTTGTTGTTGCTGTGGAAGAGAATCAGAGTCTGGAACAGCTGTAGCTGAACTGTCATGAGGAGCAGGTGAACTATCATTAATGAAACCAGCACTTTGAAACTGAATGGGTTTGGTATAGTCTGGAATATGAAAGGACAAGTCCTTGTCATATCCAAGACCAGTTCTGTGCTTGTTATGGACAAGCTGTTCCCAAGGTCTGATGATGGGCTTGGGAAGTGCAGACTGAACTTCTGCATCTGCATGTACAATTGCTGCATTATTTGAATGCACTGTAACATTATTGACTTGCTGTTTATGGGAGTCTGTTTCAATCTTCTGAACAGAAATAGGTTCAGAATGATGACTCCACTGCTGTAATTCTGCTTGTTGAAGCTGAGATTCAAGCTCCAAAAACTCTATTTTTTCCTGTGTATTCTGCAGACATGCTTTAATGTCACAAAGAGTGTTCTTGTTGATTTTAACTGTATCTTCGATAGTAGACTGTATCAGAGTTTTGAGAAACTCTAATACACCACCAATTAGAGCCATAACAAGTGCACCACTATTAAAATCAAAGCATAATAATTCTAATGGCAAGAAATGACTGAGCTCTCCTCCAGAAAATGCTGCTTTTAATTTCAACTTTCTACCTTTATGATTAGATAAAAACTGATTAAAAAACTTCAATACCAACTTCAATATACTATCTCGATACTTCAATCTGAGCATATAAGCCAATGGCAGTAGAATAGGAAATACGATGTAGCCAATTGAGGGTGTTTGCCTTATTTCTTTCTGAAATTTTGCTGAGCAGAAGGTGGAAACTTTCAACAACAGATGTATGAGAAATATGTTGAGCTTTATGCAAAACTTGCATCTGTAGCAGTGGCTAGCATTCTTAGTTTCAATGGATCACCATTGGTTGAACCAATACGGATCAATGATGGAGCTAAAGAGAACAAAGAAGTATTAAGGAAGTCACGTGGTGAGGAAGATGATGATTTCCAAATTATTGAATATCAGGTCTAGAAAGGGAATGCAATGTATAAACTTGGTATATTCTACTACTTTGGTTTTGGCCTCCTTCCTTTAAAATTATCAACTCAAAGTGATATATAAGGGTTGATTCCCTTGTTAAAGCTAAAGGGCCGAGCAGCATCAATGGTGCAGAAAATTCTGTTCAAAAACTCCCAACACCTCCGAGAGCTTCGAGAGTATCTTTCCAGAAATGTTTGTAAGTGGAATAGAGTTGGCGGAGCTCGTATCTTTGATCATGTTCCACAACTTATTGTTATCATAATCTTTATCGAATTCTTTTTCTGATACTTCTTTATTGATATCAATTCAAATCTGAGAGATAAACTTTAGTATTGGAAAAGTAAACAGGGTATACACGTCATCTTCATTCATTACCATTGATTGACCACCTCGTTGTGGATCACACAGGTTCATACTCCATATATGTCAAAATACATGTCATTGAAAACTTTAAAGAACATCGGCCTTCAGGGAAAGAACTCAACACATACCACAAACCACTTGCATACCAACTCGGGCCTTCAATTCAACACAGAATCCAACAGCGCGCACACCAACATACGACATTCATAATTATTCAAAGCACAAAGCCTTCACGACTTGCCGAGAACAGAAAACATATCAATGTTCACTATATATTGACATCAGGATTGGTGCACAGTTCAAACCCTAGTACATCCTTCAACAATATGAATTACAATCTTTAAGTGCAACTGTATTATTCTAACAACTAGGATAGGTAGACATTCAAGGCAACACTGTGAAAGCGTTCGCTATAAAAATACACATTCCCCACATAGCCTAAGCACTTTTATTGCTCTTATACTTTACTTGAGTTTTACAGGCTTCCATCAACTGACTACTCCATTGTATTTGTTTGCTGAAGAATTTTCAATCAGAGAGATAGACATGGCACCAACAAACTTTTCTCCTGCGGGCACCTCAAATCAGAAATTAAATTCTGAAATTTCATATGAAATCCACACCACCATTGCCGATCTCACTCGCTGACTTCAAAAGCTCCACACGTCTGGTGGGGCAGAACAGCAGAGCCACCATGAATTTTCTAGGATCATCGCAGAATACTATTGATGCAGGCAAAGGCGGGCGATGGGAATCGGTCGTAAGTTCGAATCACATGACCATCAATATTTACATCAACAACAACATACAAGGGGTGAACAATTCCATCTTGTATAACAGTTCCTGCGAATTCAGAGACCCAGGAGTCCGCCTCGATGTTTCTATCTCGGAACTTTCCAACAGCCTCTCTGGAGTATCCCCTGCTGAAGAGAAGGTCGTGGGTTCAAGTCTGAGAGCTCCCACAGCGATGACGCTGGTGAAGCACGCGACTATGGGAAGAAAGAGATCGTTGACGGATGATAGAAGGTGGGGATCAAGGATTTCTCCTCCACCTCATACTGAGCGGATATTAGAATAGCAGAGACATCATGGATATCAGGATAGTAGAGACATCATTTCATATACAGGCAGCGTTCTAGGCAGCGGAAAAAAATACAGGCAGCGGACCAAAATTAAACATGAAACGGTTACCAATTTCAGGCGTTTCGATGCATTGAAATTCCAAGCGTTTGCAGGCAGCGACAGTCTCCAGGCAACGACAGTCTTAAGGCAGTGGCAGTCTTCAGCTATTTCAGGGATGTCAGAGACTGAGCAGCTCTCAGGCAGGAGTTACAACTATTTCTGGGACCTCTGCGTTTCCTTCAGAAATTAGGTATGCAGCTTCAAGCAGGCAGGCAGGCAGGCGCTCTTCAAGTAATGAAGACTGGGCCAGCACTATTCAAGGCAACTCAGATGAGTTGCTCAGGGAAAACAGGCCACTCATCATGGCTCTGATACCATGTTAAACAGACATCGTTAGTGAGAACAATTAGGAAAACAATAGGAAAGATAAATCATTCAGTACAATTTTTATTCACAAAAGATGTACATTTATAGTACAATATGGTGACCATTGGGATTCACATCCCAAGGTCCCTTGGACTGCTTGTCCATTCGGCTTCCACGCTAACCCTTTAGGATTAGCTGTCCAACATATTTTAAGCCCATACATATTTGCAATAATTTTATAAAGTGAAGTTTGATTTTCTTTATAAAAATAAAAATGGTTTTTATTGTATTAGTTTGGGACTTTGTAAAAGTCCATTGCCAAAAAAAAATTTGTGAACCATGACAATATTTTGGGTGAAGACTATGCCTTATGGAGTGGCATATTAAAAATCATATTTTTTTTGGGGTCAATATAGAAGATAGCCTCATGCAATCAAGAAAGAAACTATAATACAAAGGAAACACAACTATCATGGGTCACAAAGCATGATTGAAGAAGATTAGAAAAAAAAATCAAAATGAAGAGGCAAAGGTTGCTACCATGTTTATAGAGGTTCAGGATGCAACGAAGGAACTGAGAATTCTACCACAAGACAAAGAAGAAATCAAGGTTAATTGGTGTAGAGTTTTTCTACTACCATCTCCTATGATTACTAGTGAATATTTTGATCATTGGGTTATCAAAATGCTAACTTTTCTTTGAGCTAAAGAGTTAGTTGAGTATGAGTCTAATAAACCATATGATTATGTATGTAATTCTTTAGCATTTAATTTTATAAAACAAGCATTGGATGAATTTTTTTTGTTTAAGATAGTAAAAGCGACAACTTTTAGGGAGGCATGCAAGATCCTAGAAGAAGAGTTTGGCATAAAATAAAGTGATATGAAACAACAAGACATGTCACAGTCTATTGAGTTAGCATAAGATGCGAGAGCAGAAGAAAAAGACTCTGAGAGGACAACAAAACTTGGAGAATCCCAGTCAAAAGTGGATGATGGTCGTCAAGACCATAAATGTGAAACCCATTATGCAGACATTTATATGGATGAAGAAGATGTAGCAAAGACTGTTGAGAGAGACGTTGGAGCCTTTGTATATCAAAGTAAAGCAAGAGCATTTAAATTCTCAAGGAATCCACTATAACATTGATGGTGTAGATGATGGTGAATCCTATTGTGATGAAACAGATGTGGATGATGAATGCAAAGTGAGATGTGCATTGGTGAATCTAGCCACATTTGATGAACTTGGTAAACTTAAAATTGTAAATGAGCAGATGCATGGCTAGATGTCCCACCTTAGGTTCGATGAGAATTATGGTAATGAAATTTGTGAAATAAGTATTGATTGTGGCAATATGCTAAGCACCATGTTTGACGAAGGATTAAAGGTTGAAGTTGTCACTATAGAAACAAGATATGAAGTAATTGGAACTATTTTTGAAGCATAACGTGATATAGAAATAATTGATGAGAAAGTGATTGAAGATTTTTTGATGTGAATATCCAGTGACGACATAATAGTGGAAGACAACCTCCATGTAGTGGAAAAGAAGGCAGAGAAAGAAGAGGTAGAGTAGGAAAGTTCTAACTGAAGAGCATAACACAGATGTTTTAAACATTGTATATTATTATGCAGGTATTCATAATAGCATGGGAGGAGAAGTTGAAAACAAATTTGCTAATACGTTTGATGCTAATTTGAAGTTTACTAAACAATGGATTCAAAATCCAATTGAACAAAATGATGACAGTCTTAAAGAAACAATTGGAACAAAAGAATTAAATGAAGTGATGAATAAGAGAAATGAGCATTATTATGATTTTGCATGTAAGATGAATGATGATCCTAAGTGTGTGGACTACATTGAAGTTTGCAGACTACCTTAAAAATCAAATAGTACTTAGATGATGAAAGTGAAGAGAAGGACATGGAAGTTTCTGAAAACAAGGAAGAAACCAATAAAACCATTTCTCAGCAATGGAGTCAAGAAGAGATAAGATTATTCTATCATGAAATATAGTATGAAGAAAGCCATGATTATGAAGCACAAGAAGAAGATAAATTAAACATTTTGAAGATGAAGAGTTCTGGCAGAAGTCCATAGTTGATTTAATTTTTTAAGAGGAAGTTGTAAAAGACATGATTAGATTGTTTTTCAACACAAATTAAGGACATGTCAAAGAAACATTGCAATAACAACAAGTAAATAAATATGGAGCCTACAACAAGATCACACAATGGATAATGAATAAATTTTAAGGATATATAATTTGGATGAAGAGAAAAAGAAAATGAAAATTTACAAATGTTTTGAGGTACTGTAAGCCTAGCTGAGAGTTGGACTAGCAAACATGTTCGAGTGAAGATTCAATCAATTTGTATTGTGAGTCTAGCAAGCATAATTGAGTAATGTTGGTTCATGTTTGATTTATGTTGAGTCATACGATCGTAATTAAGGGGGAGTGTTGCAAATTGTAATTACTCCCACATGAATATCTAGCAAGATCCAAGTCGAGTGATGCATGAAGAGATAAGCTAAGGTAAGTGCAGTCCAAATTTAGACTCTAAATTAAGTAAGTTAAGTGTGAGTCGTGTTGAGTTTAGTCTATATTTGGAGAAGTCCAAATTTAGCATGTGAGTGCATGTTAAGTTATTTTTAGTGAGTGGTTGGTCGGGAGAAGTTAAGTACCCCTCATTGGGTTCATTGTAATCTAGTCAAATCAAATCAAGTTTGTGTGATCAATAAAATATTTTATGCTTCTCCTATTTACCTTTTCATTACTTCAATCAACATCCATTTATTAGAGAAATATTTCGAATTAAAATCTCTCTTAATAGATCATATCCACCTTGTGATATTGTTTATGTAAATTGTGTTCTTCTCCTCTTTGCCTTTCCATTACTTCTATCAACATTCATTTATTAAAGAAACGTATAAAATTAAAAGATTTCTTTATAAATCATATCCACCTCCAAGAATATAGACATTGGGTCACTTTCTTCATTATCCAAGTATCTCAATTGAATTTTGCATAGCTCTCCCCTCCTGTAAAATTAAGATCTGGAAAAAATTAAAAATGAAATGTTTACATACTCGGACATCAAAGAATAAAAACATGTAAATTGAATTAGTATGGTGAGAAAAAATATAAACATAAAATATTAAAAAAAAAATCTTCAAGGAATAATTATGTGAACCCTTGCAGATGAAGAGGAGAAATTGGAGGCCAATCCAACAATGGAAAATGTCACAAATCCAGTAATGGAAAATGTTACATATCGATCTAGTTCACTTGATTTAACATAAATGTCTATATATTAATATGGTCAATTATAAATATTCCACGTAAAAATAAAAAATAAAATAATTGTAACAATTAAAAGCAATTAAAATTATTGTAACAATAAAAAACAATCTATATTTAGCTCAATCACTATCGATTTCCAAAAAACAAACTATTCCAAAGAGTATTGATGTTCAATTTAATGAAACAAAATACTATAACAATTTCCAATTCAAATAATTCCTCTTTATAACTAACTCAATAAAAACTTAACCTAAATACTTTTTTTTTTTAAATACACTCAATAAATAGATTCACAAATAGGATACTCCATACCATCAAAGATAGAATATCAAACATTTCTAATTACACTTGTCAAACAGCCATGGAATATCCTCTGGAAACTTCTTTAAAAATTTGGCAGCTTATTGCACATATTCTTGGATTTTATTTGTATCCAAAATAGGTTCATGCAATGGGTAACATCAGGTTGGAATTTCAAAATCTTGACCTATTTCCACAATTTCAACAAAAAAAATTCATGATTTTTATTTTATTTTATTTATTTATTTTTACCATATAAAATAGGGTAAAATATAGTAAAAAAGAACAAAAAGTAGAATATCATAACAAAAAGTAGAATATCATTCTCCAGTGCATGATTGAGGATATATACTAGTAATCCAAATATCCCCACACAATTTTAACATCTATTCACAACCTGGGAAAAAGAAACAGGCAAGATTTTCAATAAAGGAAAAAAACACAAAGTATACTAAAAAGACAACCATAGTTACCCAGGAAAAGGAAACACCCCAACATCCATAATAGTGTCTCCCAATTTGATTTCAATGTGCATACCTTCAAATTATCATGTATACACCTCTTCGATAGTTGATGTGATTGTTGATTATATTCTCTTCTAATGTGCATGATCAATGAATTACAAAAAGGGGCCATAGATTGTTAATTTTCTAGAGCCATCCAAGGAGAATTTGTTGTTTAATTTTAGCACATCCTTTGACATGTTCAATAATAATCTTTGAGTCCCTAAATATGTGGATCTCAAGGATGTTGAGGAAGTGTCTACCATAAAAGGCCGCAGACGTCCATTATTTCAGCCGTAGTATTCGTGTTGTTGCACACATTCCAATGTACCTAAATTCCTATTAATTTAAAAAAGATATCCAAACGGCACATGGACATGTGTTTATTTGAGCCACCCCATCAAAGAATCCTAACAAATACTCCATCTATGAAGGGAAAGAACCATAGAGTTATCATTTGAGTTTTCAAATATGTGCATGTTTTGCCACTTCCATATGGACCAAAAAAGGATTGGGGGAATGATCCTCCATGAATGCTTTTGCATACTCCACCATTACATACAATCCATGATGCTGTCAAAGTGATTATAAGGAGAGCTAATAAAAGTAGGCAATTTTTCCCATACCTGAACCATGTTGTGGAATTTAAGAAACATATGTTCATTGTTCTCCTTCGCAAGCCTACAAATCGCAAAGATACTTGGTCCATGCCACTGTCGCTTTTGTAGATTTTCCCATGTGAGGTTTTTTCTTTTGTATACCAGCCAAAAGAAAAGGATTATTTTGATGGGAAGTTTAGTTTTTTATAATTTATAAAATTCACATTTTCCCCCAGAATGAAGCTCCCTTCAGCATACTGTGTTATATGTATCAGCTACCATGATATTCCCCAGCTTCTTCTTGCCCATCAAGACAAAATGATCATTATTCCCTTCATGACGGATTCCTAGTAATTTCATGCCTACACGGATCTGATCCCATTCCCATGCCATTTGCCCAACCAGACCTAGCTCCTCTGCACTTTTCCAAGAAGGAGATAGACCCTGCCAAGTGGACAAAGCTTGGCTCCAAAAATAAATACCTATACCTTTTATGCATCGTATGAACTCCTCAGGAATGTTGCATTCCAAGCCAGCACCTAAAATGCGATCAACACCAATGAGAATCTTATGACCCGACTGCATAGACCATGCAAGGTACTGTAAATTTTTTCATCTATTTTTTGGATGCCAAGCTAGATTTTTGAGCTTGATGAGATCCCAAAACATCCTTTGCAATACCAAAACAGAAAATACTACTCCTTTTGCTATTTATTTCTAATGATCTTACCCATGTTCCATCACCAAAAATAATCCTCTATAATTATTTAAGCAATAATTCCCATCCAAAGGTATGAAGATTCATAATCCCCGAGCCCCCATACCCTTTGGAAGAGTGATTTGGGACATTTTGGCCAAATTAATTTTTTTTTGTTGACTGCTAGCCACCTAGATGAAATTGGCCATAATTCTATCAAGACTCATTATAATATTAAGTGGGATATGAAATAGATGAGTCCATTATACCCCAACTGTGTGAGCACTGATTATGTCAGGATGATGCGACCTACCAGTGATAGGCATCTCAATTCCCATCCATAAATCCTTTTATAGAACTAGCCCACAAGCCACATCCAATCGACAACCTTATAGTTGCGTGGCTTGATATGATAGCTAAGATATTTGATACCACTCATAATTAGCTCCACGTCCATCCCATAAAGACTTTTAATATATGAAATTACCTCCATATCACAATTTCCATGATATAAAATGGACTTTTGTAGATTCATATGTAATCTAGTAGCATTATCAAATTTTGAAAAAACATGAAATAGAGTTAACCAAGAAAATGGATTAACATCCCCATAATAAGAAGATCATCAATGAAGAAACTATGGGAAATTTTGATGTCATTTCCCATGTGTAGAGCTTGAAACTGTCCATCTTAGACCAATTTTTTTATATGCAACTCAACTCATCCATCACTACGATAAATAAGAGTGGGTTAAGTGACCACTGCTCTCAGGGACCTTGACCATCCCTGAAGAACTTTGATGGATATCCATTGATGATAACATCATAATTTAAATTTGTAACACATGCCATTATGCACTCCACATATCTGGATTGTAATCCAATATTTTGAATAACTAATCTAAGGTATCCCTAGTCTAGGCAGTCATATGCCTTCTATAAATCCACCTTCATGATGGCAACATTTACTTTCTTTATGTGGATCGAATGCAAGCGTTCATGGGAAATATCAACAACATCATGTTTTTGTTTGTTTTGAAGAAAACTAAAGTGTTCTGGTGTAATATAACGTGAGAATATACTCTTTATCATATTTTCAATAGTTTCTTTTATATAACCTTATAAATAAGGTTACAAAGCGATATGGGATGGTAATCAGAGAACATGATTTATGGGCACTGCTCCGGAATGAGAGAAATATAAGTGGACTTTATATGTGGGTGTATACCACCATTGGACCCCGACTCCTCCACCATGTCAAGGAGGTCGTTTTTAAAGATATCAAATAAGTGTGTAAATATCTCCACCATCCACCTATTCGGGCTCGAAATATTATCGCCCTTAAAAGATCTTAACACCTCCAAGAGCTCACTCTTAGAGACAACTTTCAACATTTTCGAGTTTTCATCAACATCAACACATGGTGGAATAAAGATCCACACCCCATATAAGGTCCTCTGCACCTATCTCCTCATTTTGACTATAGGCCTTCTTGAAATGGGAGACAATAGTATTGTAGACATCCCTCTACAATTGAAACCAATTCCCATCAGCATCTTTAATCTCCCAAATTGAATTAATTTTATGCCTACAATTTGCAAATCTATGGAAAAATTTACTGTTTCAGTCGCCTTCTCTAATCCAGATTTCCTTGCTCTCTAAGCACCATGTGGATTCATTAATAGCGAAAATCTACTTCTTTTTTAGTTCTAATACATGAAAATGATTTCAAGTAGCATCAGGGAGACAATGTGTATTCATCTGGGGCTGAAGAACATCTATTTCATGAATAATATCATGCAAATCCTTATTCAATTGATGTTTCTTCTTCTTCTACCAAGATTTTACCTCCTAGTGAAGGATCCTATGCTTATCTAGGATGTGCACCATGGGAGATGAATCTTGATCCCGATCATGGGTCCATACTTCATGCACCAATTCATTAAAATTTGGGTCCTCCAACCACACCAAGTTGAACTCGAAAGGAAACCCATTGCTAAACTCCGCCCCCCTCCATTGTAAAGTAATGGGTTGATGATCATATATGAAATTGTTGATCACCTTAGCATGACCATTTCCAGGTCACTCCACAACCTACTCATGTAATGAAAATCAATATAGCCTCTTTGCAACACATACCATCCCCGCTCTCCTGTTGTCTCATGTAGGAACCACCTTCTTAGGGCATATATCAACATAAATGTGATGCATAATAGCATCTCGAATCACCTCCACCAAAGTGTCGATTTTCTTGGAATGTCTCCACACTTCATCTAAGCCGACCATGTAGTTTAAATCCCCGACAATGATGAGAGATACTAGCTCTAGAATCCTTGATGTAATCAATTTGTACCAAAAATAAACCCTATTCTTATATGTGGCATACATATTGAGAATACGAATGCACCCCATAAGACCTCTGATATGTCCTTCAAGCAGAATATTAGCAAAACATGAAAAGGTCTTGACCTTGACCCATCAAGAGTTCCATAAAGCCACTAGTCCACCTAATAGACCAGCAACATCCATATGCCATTGTGTAAGAATCTTCCTGAAATATTGAATCACATGCGGAATTGAATAGATGGTTTCATGTAAGAGATTAATATATGGAAGAGTAGAGAGGAAGGGTTGTCTAGGGGATAGAAATTTGGGGACAGCCCCTAGTCCCCAAATGTTGAGAGATAGAATGAAAGTCATGTCAATCCTTGTGCAAGCATCCATGTTCTAAGGGCTCAAGAAGAAGGAATATCAACAATAGGAACCTCAACATGAAACTGGTCATTTGGGGAAGTAAAAGGGAGAGGCCTAGCTTTCCCACGGAAATGTCGACTATCACAATTTTTCTTTTGTCAAACAGTGATATTGTTGGTGGAGTTAGGGCTGATTTGGGGGGATGAGGACCCAGGTGGTCTATGTATAGTAAGAGTGTAAAGATCCAAGGTCTTTCTCTAAAGAAGAAAGTCCAGGTCACTACCAACAAAGTTTGTAGGGGAGGTGAGTGGTGAGTTACGAAATGTAAGACTATGTGTAGGCCCCTAGCACTGATGAGTGAAGTGTGAAGGTGACGGAGGAGGTACGTATGTAATATGAAAAGATGATGGTGCGTCATGTGATGAATAAGGCACTAGAATGTCATGGCAAGGAGAAGTGATTCCCGTACGGGCATTTATATTATGTGGGGATGGAATATTTTCAAAAGGGATACCTGACGTATTAGAAGACAAAGGGGATGAAGGAACAATGATGGGTGAGGAGCCTTAATTTGAGGACCAGTTGATAAAAGGAAATAGGAAAAGGGGCATGTGGAATACCTAATTTACACCGAAAAGAATTTCCATGTTGAGGCGTTGCACCTTTGTGTCCAAGAGGACCATCCCCATATTGTGATGACTTTGATGCACCAAAATAATTCCACCCATGAGAAATATGATGGCCACCTATGCAATGAGGGAAGTGTGCTAGAAGGTGCCCAGTGTAGTGACATTTTAAACACCAGAAAGGTAACTTCCATAAATCTACACATTGGGACAAATGAGTCTCCCCAAATGTAATTCAATGTGATCCAAAAATCCACCTCTATGTTCCTTCTCTATTAGAATCCCGAGGACTCTTTTATCCATAGCCCCTAAACAATGTGGATCAACATATACAAGCTTGTTGATAACATTTCTGATGTGCATGAAGACCTGCTTTGTCCAAAATTCAATAGGAAAATCTCGTAGATTTACCAAAATTATTTTGTTATGTGGTGTCTATTTTAGAGGATCAAACCCTATGTAGCAAGAGTGAAGCACCATTCCACTTATCCACAAATTGCCCTTAATTTTCATAAGGTCATCATGGCTGAGAAAATGAAAATTCTACCAACCTCACAATAACTTCCCCACAGTTGGCATCTATCCCATAATGGATTTCCATTTTTTATCAACCCAGGTACGCATCTCCGCATCACTTAACTTCGCAAAATGGCACCGAACGGCGAGAGCATGGTTCTGTAAGCTGGTAATGTGATTGGTCTACACTTCGTGGTCGAAAACCAGAGCAAGTGGTGGGGTGGTAGTCTTAATAAAATGTTTTTGATGCCTGGATCATCCTCCAAAACTCATGTGATTGACACCATGCAAATCAAGGGCCGCATGCACACGATCTGGCATAGGAAAATATCCTTGTATTATGTGCCAAGTATCCTGAGACTGGGTGCCACTGCACCAATCCACCACAAATGATTGAAGTAAATTTGACTCAACATCCATGATCACACATATAAATTCCTCATGGGTATACATGTCAGAGTCTAGCACATCCATACCCCCGGTATGGAAAGGAAATACAATACTAATAGAAGAAAAATAGAAATGTGGCGTGTCAGGTAGAAAAGGTGTGTCAAAGTGATAGGTGAAAATAAATAAGGGATGTACAAAAAAATAGTTCCAGAAATCTAGGGATCATAAAAAACACACTCCATGAGAATGTAAGGCACACAAAGAATAAAACCTGCATCAGGCATAAGGAAAGTACTACCACCTTTGCACAATCCAAAGCATGATATAAAATGGTGCACGTAATATAAAAATATGAATCTTGATATGGGTTAGAGTACAAGGATCCCAAATCACATGAACATTAGGGCTGAATGTCATGTAGAATTTAATGATGGTAGATCCAAGACCAAACCGAGGGTAAATTCTACCCACCATTGCGTGGAATTTGAAAGCTGCTAAAATAAGTAGAATTCTGACGCCGAGAAATTCAAGCCATTCATTATCGAAGCCAGACTAGAGTAGGTAATAGGAAAGACAATAGAATGATCCCCACATCAAAGTGTTTGAAAGAATGAAAACTAAAAATCTTCATAGCAGCAGCAACAACATTAGCCCGTGCAAGTCCACCATCTATTGCAAATTCGAAATCCAAAATATTTGCATGGTTGGGAGATAATGAAAGAGTTTAGCCATCAATGCCAGAGAGAGTAGAAACTATTTGGATACAGACAAGAACCCTCCCTGAAAGAGACTTGTGGAAAATAAACTTCAAAAAATTCAGTCTTGAAAGCCATTTGAACTCTTAGACAGGGGGGAAATATGAGTTGTAAAGATACAAAAATGGATGTATATCACAATAGCTATTAAATTTAGGGTATGAAGGAATTCCAACTAGAGTAGACCGAATAGGAACATTCTATTCATACCTAGAGAGGAGTACAAAACCATACAACACCTCCCATGTAATAAAAGACAGAGCAAGTAAATACCATGTCCCTCAACACATAAAGAAACAACCCTAGAAAAAGATATCTCAGGGAAAACCGACTTGGAGGGAGATATACATCAAGGAAACCCATAACAAACAACAACTATCCATTGAAAACCCCATCAAAGAGAGAGAGAAAAGGACTTGTATTCTAGCAAACCGTGAAGAATTAAGAGATCGAAGCTTCCCCATTCGTTTAGCTTCAACTTGTTGGATTCTGAATTGCCCAAGAAACTAACTCTTTCAGTCTTTACGATTTAGGAGAGAATCACCCCATAATGAAAGGCTTACCCATCAAATTCCATCCCTATCTAAGACTATTTGGTTTAACACATCCATGTTAGTGTGAGGCATAAAAATAATTTATGAGAAAATGCACAGATACCCTCAAGGCTTGCCACACCATATTCTCATTGTGATTGAAGATTTTATGTCCATAGTGGCCACTGCAACATTAATCTTTGTTCAAGGGAATGACATGACAACACACTTGCATGTCCATTTAAAGGATAGCATAAGATAAATGAATAGAAAAAGGTAGGATGTAGGGTGAAGAACCAATGATGTCTCAAATATTCAGGTTCTGAAATAGCATAAATTATTCATAGGGAACTCATTTTTATTCTTTATTATTTTTTATTTTATTTGTTTTTAATTTAGTGTATATTAAAGTATGATATAAATTAAATAGTTATTAAATATGTATATATATAATAAATTATGATATATCAAATGGTCAAAAATTATAAAAAATCATAAAATCTAATTTAATTATTTAATTTTATTTAAATTAATATATTAATTATTAATTATAAAAAGAATTAATACGAGTTAGTTATATACACAATAAAATATGTAATAAATTTTTTTAATTATGAAGACTCATTTCTACTTTATGATGGAGACTTTTGACTTGTAAATAGACTTAAACCTTATCATAGATCAATACAATGGTTACTAGTACAACATTGTCAAAAAACCATAACTCATATATGTACCACACATATTTATATAACATTTTTTTAATTAGACAATTCAATTAAAAGAAAAATAAAAGAAAAAAAGGCATATCTACTTTAGACATTCTATTTCCTAGTATTTTCCATATTTATGTGGTAAGTACTGACCATTTTACAATGTGTACATTACTAACAGAGTTGCAAAGAGTGGTGGTCCTATCTCTGGAAAGTTTTTGAAGATACCATAACCGTTTTGTATAAAATGGTCTTATCTCTCAAAAGCTTTTGAACATTCCATAGCCTTTTTGTATACAACGGTTGAGGTTTGGGAGCATGTGCTCACTATTTCTAGTGGATGTAGTCTAATTCTTTTACAGTTTAGTTTTTGACAAAAGTTCATATATATGGAAAGTTGTTTAAGATACCATAACCGTTTTGTATACAATGGTCTTATCTCTGGAAAGTTGTTGAAGATGTCATGACCGTTTTGTATACAACGGTCACTAGTACAAAAGGGCTAATTAGTGACTAAAACAATGACTAAAATTTACATACAAATGACTATTTTTCAGTCGGCGACCAGTAGTAGCTAATTTACAGTATCTTATAATGTGACCAGCTTTTTGTCATTTTTATTTTAGTCATTAATTAATTTTCTCAATTTTATCATCTAGCAATATTTAGTCAATAGTGCCATTAATTTAGTTATTGATTTAGTTATTAATTGCCACAATTTATGACCAAATATACAAAAATATATATTACTATATGATCATCTGAGAAAACAAATTAATGACCAAATAAGACCAAAATGTTGGTCGTGTTATAAGATATTGTAAATTAGCTACTAATAGTGATATATATGCAAATTTTAGTCATCATTTGAAACAAATTAATGATCAAAGAAATATGACTAAATTTTTGTTGTGTTACAAGATACTCTAGATTAGCTACTAATAGTCATATTTATGCAAAATTTAGTTGTCATTTGTAATGAAAAAATTATCATTTTCAATAGTCATTTACATGTTTTTTGTAGTTTCATATTCATTATATAAACGACTAATTTAGTAGTTTATATTCATTTCATTTATTTTCATTAATGATTATTATAAACTACTAATTTAGTAGTTCTAGATTTCTTTTTTGTGTTCATTATTAATCAACATAGATTAATTAGTATGATTTTCTGACTAAATTGAAAGAAAATCATAAACTGTGAATTGGTTAATCTAATATAAAAATTCAAATTTACATATGTTCGTTAAAATACTAAAAAATATCAAGTTCAACTATAGATAATCTCAACCACATAAACTATATTATATGAAATGTCAAGTATGTTGGCATTATGGCGAAAGTTTTGTCCTTGATGGCAACCCATACAGGTGATGGATCACTGTACAACAGGTCAATAGCAAACATTGATGAACAACTCTCAAATATTGAAGAAAATAAGGAGTACGCAGGCACACCGTTCAAAAGGTGCGTACAC
>APFE030591088.1:17948-35241 GCA_000404065.3 Pinus taeda
CACCGCAGGAGGCGCCGCAGGAGACGCCGCAAGAGGCGCCACATGAGACGCCACAGAAGGTGTTCTGGGTTTAGTTTTCTGTTATTGTGGATCTGGTTATCTAGGTGTCTTACTGGTACTTGATGATCGCCGCAGGAGACACCGCAGGAGGCGCTGCAGGAGACGCCGCAGGAGGCGCCACATGAGACGCCACAGAAGGTGTTCTGGGTTTAGTTTTCTGTTATTGTGGATCTGGTTATCTAGGTGTCTTACTGGTACTTGATGATCATTTGATGTTTATGGATCCAGTATGAAAATTGATGAAACGTGGTACCTGGAGGAGAGAAGATTGTAGGCCGGCGCCTACGTACTAGTACTTAAGCTAGTACAAAGCAAAGGGGAATCTTTGGAGCTTTGTAGCAGGTAGCAGCCTGCGTACTAGCAAATGGATCGGCTAGTACAAGAGCAAAGGGGGTTGTAGCTCCCGTACTGGTATAAGACTGCACCAGTACAAATATTGTAAAAGGATTTTCTTATTAAGAAGAAGATTGAGATGAATTGCAGCAGGTGGTTTTCTCCCGCATTGGGTTTCCACCTTATATCATGGTGTTCATGTGTGTGCCTTATGTGTGATGATCTATTATATGTTACTGCATCTGTTAACTGATAATATGGTTGATAATGTTCTAATGCACTCATTGAAGATCAATTAACTAAATCATAAGAAGTTGTGGAAGTAGCATATATGAATCTGGTTATGGAAATGAAAAAGTTTTATTAATGTGATAATACTGATTCACCCCCCCCTCTCAGTATTATTTCCATCAAAGTATTACAATATGAGTTTCCAACTTAACATTGGCTCGACTACAATTTACTCATGAAATGTTGTTTCGTCACTATAAAACATCATCATTGTGTTGTCAAGTCATTGCAGGTGAATTCACTAACTATGAAGAGTTGAACATCAGTATCTATGTGTGTGTCTTATGTGGGATATTAGCTTTAAGGGTACCAATAGACTGGTTCTCTTCTCTCTCTTTTTCCATTTGTCGCTCCAGTGTTAGTGTTCACCCCTTCATCAAATCCTGTTGCTTACCATTAATACTGAGTTCCTTTTCTGAAAACAAAAGAATGTAGAATGCAGAGTGTAAGACATGAAAGCAGATGAACACTAGAATATAAATGAAAGCAAACTATAAAGGATGTATATTACATATACCTCAACATTGATAATGTTAAAACCATTCTTTCCCATAAGAGCAAGAAACTCAAACAAGTTTTCTTTAGTTGAGTGATAGTGGCCACTATGTGGCCAAATGACCTATATAAACAAATAAAAATCAGAATAGAAAAGAAGAACTTAGTAACTTAGTATGCAACCTTCAAGTAAAGCTTAGGCACAATCATGCCAACTAAGTTACATGTTAAAAATCTCAAGTTGTAAATAACTTATTAAAACAAATAATCAGAGGTGTGATATCTAATCCTTGTCATTTTATTCACAACAACAATTTGTTGTCTAATGCATGAACTTGGTCAAGTATATAAACAACATGTTATCAAATAACAACATGAAAGTAAACTTTTCTAATAATCATAAAAATATTTCACTATAAAACTGTTAAAAGCATTTCAATCAATATCGTGTAATATTAATTTCATCTTCAAGTTTTGTTTTTTGTTTAAACAGACATAGTACCAAGTACTTCCAATTTCATAGTTAAAATACAAAGAAAAATCAAAATAAATGTTCAAAATACAATCAAACAATAAAGATAGGATATCATAGAATGGACATCACAATTATAAAAAAAATGTTTACCTATCCATTGATATCATATCACGCATTCCTAAGACATTTGCTTGCCCAAAATAACCTTGAGGTGAAAGAATCACAACATTAAAAACCATAGGAATAATTACTAGAAACATTTCCAAAGTTGATGGCTGAAGTGCCTGAAGGATCTCCAACAACAAATGAATCATATCCAAGAAATGATATCTATATTGTCTCCCCATCCTTTTCCCAATCACATTTCATGTAACCTTCCCATACTAGAGTCAAGTAATAATCATTTGAAGGAATTGACATTTGTTTTCACCTTTTATAGGTATAGACTTTGAATATAATTTGTTTAGGTAACATATTAATTCATTTTTAAAGCCTTCCTATCATGAGAATGTATCAATCAAGTAGGAACATTAGAAAAATTGACCTTAATCAGGTCCTCTAACAATTTCTAGAATATCAATATTTGTCTTGTTGTGATATCTTGGATACAAAAAAGAACATATCTACAAATTAAAAAGCCATATATTACTTATGTTCAAACTATGTATATGGTGTATTCTTAGGTAAATTTTGAAGATGTCCCTCTAACTTTACGAAAGAGGAATGTAGCTTAGTTAAACTTTTATATTTTCATTCAACATCAATTTCTGCAAGATAAATGTCACACATTATTCTTTCCCATTTCTGAGCATGCTAAATATGATCAATTGAAAGTCACATAAAAGCAAGAGAAACCCATCTTCTAACCAAAAAAGAAAAAACAAAGAATGCCTCTAATAAAACTTCACACCTCAGAAATTACTCTGCCACGTACTTAGATTAAAGGTGATATTATTTGAATCATCATTAGGTCATATTTAATGGGATATTCATATTTTTACCATTATTTCAATTTGGCACTAAAAGAAATATATAAATCTAGGTTGTTATCAGTGAACTTCAAGTATAATTCAAAAACATAATGTCATTATAAGGTATGGAGAGAGAAACATCTTCATAACTAGGATTCTTTATTTTAATTTGGTTTGAGTTGAGTTGGTATTTGAATATATAGTTTTCTCTAAAGAAGTGAAATAGAAAGATGAGAATTGAAATAACCCTGTGAATTTTTAATTAATTCATATTATATATCTATAAAATAGCCAGGTCATCCTTTTCTTCTATTTGATAGAGATTTATTGGCATAGAATAATAATGAATTAACTATAAAACACAATGATGCAATATATTAACCAAGGAAAGAAAAATGACATGACTTTGGCATTCGTGTGCTCGAAGGAAATCCAACAATGGTTGTGTTCTTTCTTTATCATGAAATAGTATTGAAGACAAATGTTTGTTCATAAATTGAAATCCATTACCAATAAGAGATGGTCGTGTTGGGTAAGGAAAGGATGAATTGAAGGGCTCGAGGTCTAGCTCCACTACATAGTTATCCTTGTCACTACAAAATACAAAGTTGTCATCATTTGCTTATCCAAGGCAAAAGAAAAGTGAGTTTGTATTTGTGCACTAGTGGTAGTATCTGAAAAAGAGAGCACTAGTGGAAATCAAGGTGTGTTCTCCCATCATTCAACCTAATAGAAAACTTATCTATTCAGTTGTTGACTACAGGGGAAATGAAATGTAAAACCCACTCAACTTGATCTTTACATGACATAGTCGTAATGAACTAGTACAATAGAAGCATGCTAAATCATAAACAAGAGATGATAAAAAAGAACAGTGGAACATTATTTCATGCCACACAATTGGCATCAATAAAATTTCCATAGAATTCATCCAAAAAATGAGAAGAACTATGGAAAAATAACATATCATTAGTGTTTTGTACCCTCTTTAACACATATAACCTAGGGAAGTAGAGGAGGTCAAATGCAAAAGGATTCCAATTATGTGGGATATAAAAATAGAAATGTGGAAAAACACACCTGCCAATTCACAAAATCTCACTCTAAATAATAGACCATGTTAAGGATAGTAATGATGAAAATAGATCATGTATTAAGGTTAAGCCCCTTATTTTTCATCAATTAGCAAGGGGGTTGGTAATTTTTACTCGTAATTTTTTTTATCATAATTAGTGTAATGACTATGGATCTTTTTGTGAATTTTTTTACATTTATATTATGGTGTCCTTAAAGCAGAGAGTGATGAAAGTTCTTGTTAGACCAAACAGTAACTCCTCAACACAAATTGATTCATATATTTTATTCCTTCAGGTTGTTATTTATTATATACATGAGGGAGAGACTGTTCACTTCATCTCCTGATGACTATTCATATTACTTATTATTTATTTACGCTACATTCACCCAATCCTAATTATTAGGTGTCAACATTCCCCCCCTTAATCTGAAGGGATGTTGGTGAGTCCAAGCATCATTCTGAATCATTCAAGCTTTTCTCTTCCAAGCGCTTTGATGAAGATGTCTGCAATTTGCTCATTAGTGGAATAATGATGGAGATGGATTGTTTTGGCCTCAACATGATGTCGAATTTGATGATATTTAGTATTTATGTGCTTTGTTTGATCATGTAACTTTATGTTCTTGGCCAACTTTATTGCATAGGTACTATCAATCATGAGTGGAGTTGATTGTACTTGTTTTACCTACAAATATTCAAGAATTTTCCTGAGCCACACAATTTCTTTTGTTGCTTCCGTTGCTGCCACATATTCTGCTTCTACTATGGAATCTATTGAAACTAATTGTTTGCATGATCTTCAGGGGATAGCTCCTGATCCAAGACTCATAGCATATCCTGAAGTAGATACCCCAGTTTCTTTGTCTCCATCAAAGTCTGAATCAGAGTATCCAATCAAGTTGAAGTCGTCCACCTGTGTATACTTGATTCCAAAGTCTTGAGTTCCCTTCAAGTACCTTAGAACTCTCTTTGTAGTAGACCAATGTCCCTCACAATGCTTTTTCATAAACCTAGAGAGGATTCCAATAGCAAATAAATTGTCTATTCTGGTAGTAGTTAGGTAGTTGAGACTTCCTACAACCTGTCTATACTTTATTGCATCCTCAAATTCTTTTCCTTCAATAGATGTGAGATTTAAGTTTTGTTCCATTGGGGTGGTAAGAGGATTACATTTTGTCATGCCAAAACTATTCAGTAGATCTCAAATGTACTTCTTTTGAAAAATAAATATGGACTTCAGATGTTGGGTTACTTCAATACCAAGATCGTAATGAACATAGCCCAAATCATTCATTTCAAAACTTTTCCCCAATTCCTTCTTTATGGATGCAATGTATGTTTCATTGTTCCCTATCATAAAAAGATCATCTACATATACCACAATATATACAACTATTTTGCCAACTTTCTTGACAAATAAAGTTGCATCATCAAGATCATAATGTTTGAAATTGACTTTCAGAAGATGTTGAGTTAGTTTTTCATACCAAGCTCGCAGTGCTTGTTTGAGGCCATACAAGGACTTCATAAGCTTGCATACTTTATGTTCATGTCCTTTCATAGCAAATCCTTTAGGCTGGGAAATAAAAACATTCTTTTTAGATATCCATTCAAGAAAGCAGTTTTTTACATCCATTTGATGGACTTTCCAATTGTTCTGACCTGCTAGGGTAAAGAGTGTTCGGATGGTAGCCCATTTTGCTGTGGGGACAAAAGTCTCCACATAATCAACTGCTCCCTTCTATGCAAAACCTTTTGCCAAAAGCTTAGCTTTGTGCTTGTCAAGTGAACCATCAGCTTTATACTTGTTCTTGTAGACCCACTTGCACTCAATTTGTTTGGATCCTAACAGAGGATCAACTAGCTTCCAAGTGCCATTCTTTATGACGGAAACATACTCCTTTTGCATTGCTTCTTTCCATTCATCATGAGAAGTAGCTTCTTTAAAGGAACTTGGTTCAAAATCTGTAGACAAGTTCAATTCACAATCATAAGAAACATCCATATCAATAGGTGAATTAGAGTCATCTACATCACCTCCATTTTACCGATTTGAAATTCTAGTTCCTGTCTTTCCAACCTCATCAGGATGAGCATTTTCAAGTGTCTTTGTCAAACACTATGGGGGGACCTTTCTCAAATGGTCCAAGCTGCTCCATTGATTGAGTTGGGACTGAATCAAGATTGAGTCTCTCAATTCTATCAATCACATCACTTAAAGCATCATCCATTGTTGGAGTTTCATGTAGGGGAGAGTATTCATCAGAAGAAGATTGCACATGTTGATCTAGTATAGGAATCCCCCCTTCAAGATGTGGAATATGATTATCAAATTCTTGAAATGACTTTGCTTTTGCGAATCTATCCAAACGATCAAGTTGCCACTCAACAACATTGTCAGTTTTGGATGATTCAATGAAAATTACATCCCTAGATACAACAAACTTTTTATTTAGTTCATCATAGAGACAATATGCTTTGGAGGTGTTTGAATACCCTAGGAAGATACATTTATGACTTCTAGCACCAAGTTTGTTTCTATGTACCTTTGGTATCAAGGCATAATAGGTGGAACCAAAGACCCTGAGATGCTTTACCAAAGGAACATGTCCATACCACATTCATATGGAGTCTTGTTTCTAATCGCATTAGATGGACATCTATTCTTTATCTAAGCAGCACATAGAATAGAATCATCCCAAAACATTATCTTTACATTTTTTAAGAAGAGCATGGATCATACCATATTTAAGATTGTCCTATTCATTCTTTCAGCTACACCATTCTGTTGGGGATTATAAGGCACAGTTGTTTGATGTTTGATCCCAAGTTGGCGAAGATAGTTTTCAAATTCATTTGATGTGTATTCTTTTCCATTGTCAGTGTGAATAGACCCAATATGAGATTGTGTATTATTTTCAATCCATTTATGAAAGTTCTTGAATGTTTGAAAAGCATCATATTTGTTCCTTAATAAATAAACCCAACACATTCTGTTGTATTCATCAATAAATGCCATCATATATTTATTTCCATTTGCAGAAAGAACAATCATTGGACCACATAAATATGAATGAATGAGTTCAAATTTTCTATGTGCTCTTGAATGTGAATCATGAAAAGACAGTTAGCTATGCTTTCCTAGAATGTCAGCATAACATTACTTAAATTTCCTAGGAATTGTAGGCAAACCGGCAACACCATTTTTCTTCAACAGGTAGAGGCTACCATAGTTAAAATGTCCAAGTCTAGCATGCCATAATAAACTTGATGGAAGAGTACCTTCTTCATGATGAGAATTGTACGAGAAACATTGTGCATTGAGAAGCCTTTCTTCCTTTACTCCCCTCATGACAAGTGAGTGATCAGATGCTTTTCTCACCTCAAGCTTGCCATCAAACATATGAATGGAGGGACCTTGCTGGTGGATGTGGACCAAGGACAACAAGTTTCTCTTAAGATGTGGGAGATAGAGAACATGATGCAAAAGAAAGTCTGGAAGACCAGGTAAATGAAGCCTGGTTATGCCAAGCCCTCATGGCTTGATTTTTGATTGGTCTATAAAGTATACTACTCCATCAACATTGTTAGTAAATTCTTCAAAAAATTATTTTTTGAGTCATGTGGAAGGTTTCTCCTGAATCAAGAAACCAATCATTTTTCCAAGAAGCAAGTGAAGCATTAAATAAATCTTCATTTACTCCAATATTACATTGTGCCACAAAATAGTGAGTAGATTCAGGTGCTTTACCTTTGTCTATATCATCAATTTTACCTTTCTGTTGGTTTCTTTGCTGCTCAATTTTGTCCCATGGTAAGTTGCATGTAGAAGCATCATGTGATCCATTTATTTTGCAGCATATGCAGTGCAAATCTACCTTTTCTCCTTAAGAGTGTCTACCCGCCCTGCCTCTGAAATATTTTCCTCTTCCTCTTTGACCACCTCTTCCTCTGGAAGAATCTTGAGCAGGATTCTTTTCTTTATGAGCAAGCCATGCAACCACTTTAGAAGATTTAGGGGTTGTCTTCTTTCCAAAAGCTTTCTCTCTTTCAGCAAACCTTTTCACAAGAGAGGGAAAGGTGATATCTTTGAGATTTCCATTTGCTTGCAATGACTCAAGATAATTAGAGTAAGTAGGATAAAATTCTTGGAGAAATGTGATAAGAGGAATATCTAATTCAACCTTAGTGGATTTGATATCATACATTATAGATTTTAATTCAGATGCAAGAGCAAGAGGATCATTATTTTATAATTCAAGAGTGAAGAGTTTAATCATGAGCTCAACAACTTCAAGTGCAGAATGTGAGTCATAGAGTTCTTTCAGATTTTGTAAGGATTCAAAAGCAATTGAAAATGGCAAAATATGGTGACTCACCTCTTCATTTACAGATGTTGCGATTAATGCATAAGTTTTGTTGTTCTTGTTTTCCCAAACGATGAGCTCTTTTTCTGAGGAAGGTTGTTCTGGCTCTTTGTCTCCATCTCCAACACACACTCCTTTCCACAACTCATTGAAAATAAAGGTGTGTTTTATCATCCAGGACCACTCAAAATAGTTCTCCTTGTGAGTGAGAAATATTCCCATGGATATGATTGAATGCATTGTAAAATATTGTACTGTAAAAAAACTATGTACTGTAAAAAATATACTTCTGCTGGCAAAAATGTGCTTCAGAATAGTACAGACTTATTCTTCCTTCTTGATTAGGTAAGAACTTTATTTAATATAAAAAGAGTAAAACTATATTCTATATATATTGTCAACTGTTCAAACACCTATCATAACTTGAATTCTGATGTGATTGGAATTTGTCAAAAAAAATTGGACATATGCTTTTCTCAAAAGTGAATGGTATCAAAGCATTCACTTTTCACCACATGCAGGTGTGCTAATCATACTTTATAATCATGCTCTTAAATAAATCTTCATGAAATAAATCTTCATAAAATAAATCTCTATTAAATAAATCTCTTCATTATTGTTGATACCAGCAACAATGCTTTCAATGCAATAACCACACCATGCTCTCAACGCAACAACTACACCATTCACATGGTAACCCAGAAATGCTCTCAATGCAGCAGCCACACCATTCTCTCAACGCAGTAGCTACACCATGCTCTCAATGTAGCAGCATGGAATGAGAATATCTCTAGTAGCGTGGAATGAGAAACCATTTAGCACTCTATCCTAACACATGGCAGAGATGGCCTTCATTCCACTCAAAACAGTTATGCAGCAATACAATTATGTAGTAGGCAGAGAACAATTATTCAACAATATAATTATGCAGTGGGTGCAGAACAATTATGGAACAATATAATTATGTAGTGGGTGCAGTAGGACATTATGCAGTAGTGATTATAAAAAATACCACATGGAAAGTATGGCAAAGAGCCCATAGAGCGTAGAGAATACAGGGACAGAATATGGCAGAAAACTGATACAAGGAGTTACAACGCAAAAGCTAATTTTGGGAGCTGGCCTTGATACCATGTCAGACCAAGCAGTAACTCCTCAACACAAATTGATTCGTATATTTTATTCCTTCAGGTTTGTCTTTATTATAAACATGAGGGAGAGATTGTTCACTTCATCTCCCAATGACTATTCATATTACTTATTATTTATTTACATTATATTCACCCAATCCTGATGATTAGGTGTCAATAGTTCTCCATGTTTGGTCAAACTGGTTTCTCCTTTCATATGCTTATGTGAATGGACAGAGAACTACCTTTCTTTGGTTTGTAAATTTAGTTTCCCCTCCCTTTCATTGAATATGTGCAGATGCCCTACCATTGAAGGACCTTGGTAGTTTTGAATCCAATCCTACACACATAAAAGATGGGTCTATTCCAAATCAAAATGTTGCTATGGTGATTGGAGAGGGAGAAAGAACTCAAGAATTGTTTAGTATTCCTCTTAGGGAGCTTGAAAATAGTGTAGTAAAAATGGTTTATTTATTTGTGGTGGTAGGGAGGTAATGTTTTTCTTATTACTTAGCTTAGAAGAAGAAGAGAAGAATAAGAACCAAGATGAAGACAAGGATTTCAGGTATGGGTATAAGTTTGCAATCGGAGGGGAGCATGCAAGAGAAATTGATGCTTATATACAATTGGGAAGGGGAAGGTGGAGTGCGGGTGAAGAAAGAAAATCCATACTTTATGATGATAAAGAGTATATATCACTATCATCATCTAGGAAAAATGTCCAGGAAGAATCATCTTTACGGTCATGGTTAAGGAACATGAATTAGTGGGTTCCTCTTACAGTGTAACTTTACCAAAAAATGTTGGTGTCATGTGTTGTGCCCTAAAATGTTCAAAATATTCTAGGCAATGTCAAGGAAAATTTATTTCTCTACTCCTTAACTCATATTTCACCCCATCCACATTTTGATAGACCAATTATCGAGATCATAGAATGATCTTTTCTTTAATGAAGGAGTCCAAGGGCTAATAATTTAAGGATATGATCAATATTTTTTAAAAATGGATAGCCTTGTCTAAATTTCAAGGACTTGGGTGTCAATATTTCTGCCAAGCCAATGTTATTCACATGTCAAAATTTTGAGTATGAATTGGGGTTGAGTTTAAATGAGAGGATTTTTCCTAATATTATTTAATACGGGAAAAGAACCAAAATTAGAGTCCATTTGAATTATGATTCATGAAGCATAGTAATAGATTTGGTGAGCTTAATAGGGCTCATCCTTGTCGTGATGTGTTACATTCGAATGACATGAATGCATTAATTTTCAAAAGGCTGACATATGATATAAATATTGGGAATTTTGACCAAATAAATAACCCAAACCTGACACGTGAGATATGATATAAATCTTGGGAAATTTTATCCAAATACATAACCCAAACCTTAAACCTAGTAGTGTCAAATCCATTCTTTGAAGTGTGGCTACTAAAGAAAAATTTCTTAAATATTTTTAAAAATTAACATATAATTAATTTATAAAAGCATGGAATTTCGTTGTCAATCAAATGTCAAAACATATAAAAATTAAAACGATAACCCACAATGACAATCCAAAACCAACAAAACATATTGGACAAATGTTCAAGACTCATTGGGAACATCCTAATCCTACATGTTACTCATCTAAAGCAACGGAAGATGTTAATGATATAAATGACAAAAAGATAAATAATTAAAACTTACTATTAGAACCAGTGCAAAAAATGAATGATAAATAAAATGAAAATGAGGCAAAATGTCGCATACCCACTCCATGAGACTGAAATCTGATTCCATGCTCGATGTTGCCCAAGACTAAGCAGGTCATTCCACTGGTGTCCACATCCTCGTATCCACAACAGAATTCATCCGTGTATCCACATATAACCTGTGTTGGTCATACCATTCTGTAAAGAAAAAAAGAAAACAAAATGAAGCTCAAAAGAATTTTTACTAGTCAATGGTTTAAATATTTTGAAGCATGTATTTAAAAAGAAGATTATCATACCAATATCCTTGCTTTATTTGAAACTCTATTCAAATACATCACTTCCTCCAAAAACATTACATATCATTGATCATCATCATTCAAGTCATTAATTAAACGAAGTTCTATCATCTCTGGATCACAGGCGCTCTGAAGAAAGAAACGTAATACATTGATTTCCCTATCATGAAATTCAGTTATGTCTACATAAACATGTATATACAGAGATGAGAGAGTGGAGATCTGAGACATCGAGGTATGAGATATTTTGAAAGTTCCTGCATTGCATTTCAAAACCAACATAAGCCAACTCTGCACTCATTTATGAGGTAAAAGACATAAATATTCATTATGAACATCATGGAAGAAAACCATGGAAGAATTTTATGGTCTTTTCACATATTGTACCAGGATAACTTTTTTAATTTAGGTAGTGAAGATTTTCATTAAGGAATAGATATGAAAAAAAGTCATTACTTAGTTTTGTTTCATATCTATTGGATATATTGAATTTGTGAACAAGACATATTAATGAACCAAAACATAATTTAGTCAACCTAAGCTAAATTAGTAGATGCTTTGTATATAAAAAAATTATGCTATACCTAATAACTAAGTAGCAAATGCAAACATTCTTAAACATTGAAACATGGTGTTCATTGCACATGTAAAAGAAAATAAAAAATTCTATTTTTACCAAGATAAAGTTGTCACCCATTAACAAACATTTGAGATTAGGGAGCTTCTCGAACAACAAATTGAGAAGACACATATTTCTTTAAGTAAAGACACAACACATATGACCAAATCCTTTAATCATTTAAAGCCCCCCATCATCTCAACCAATATGTTCACAAAGAAATTGTATGCATTATCGAGATATGAGTCCATTGACAGTAAAATCATATTATTTCCACGTTTCATATTGAGTCTCAAGATCAAGCATGAAATCTCTTGAAATAGTATCCCATTCACTCTAAAATATTTTATCATTTATGCCTCTACATAAATGTACATGACAACTTGCATTGACAGTGGTTTATATTTTATCCACATAAAACCTACTTTTACACTGGTTTCACTGTAAAGCATTAAAAGTAATTGTAAAATCCAAACTTACATGGTTGTAGTTTGAAGCAATTAAATTCAAGAGGTTTCTTCCATATCTAGTGGATTTTTGACGTAAATTCAGTGATTCCTCTTCTGAGGACCACAAACGCAGGGAGTGCACAAATGGTTGAATATTGACGATCAAATATTCTTTATGGTTTGGATAGTTAAGTGGGGTGTCTAATCAAATTGGATGAGCATATAGCTAAGCTTGAAAAGGGGTCCTATGAAATTTCTTTTAAATGATATCTCTTGGAAGCTTCAACATAATACTCAGTATCATCATATAAAGGACCACACAAAAACAAGCCATCTGATCGTGTCAAAGTTTGAAGAACCAAGTCACCCTTTCTTAGAAGACCATTGCTACTATCATTTTGAGCAATTATTTTAATGTCAACACCTAGGATTGTTGGTGGCACTAACCCTAAGTGTACTTTCCTAGGCACCCCAAAAAGGAAGGAATAGCAGGCTGACACTTATCAGTTTTAAGAACAATGTGCTAACTTCTTTGATAAAACAAGACCTTTTCAAAACTATTTTTCTCACTAGCATTCCTTTTATCTCAAAGAACAAATACCATTTCATCTTCAATATTGGCCCAGTCAGTGTACTGATATACAACAATGTTGCTTGGTCCATTAGCACTTGAAACGAGTTTGACATTATCGATCATATCTATAAATGCAGCCCCTTTTGTTTGATATATCTACAATACTACTTCAAGATAACTCATTTTCTTTGGGAAAAGAACTTGAATCAACAAGTATTTCACCATTTAGTAGATATTTTTCACCAGTCAAATATATAGGCTTATGGTTCAATACATTCAATTCTACTGAAGACATTACAAAGAAAATGCACAAGTTCAAGAAATGAAGCATGTGCACATGAGAAGATTCTTAGCAGATTTTCTACCATCCTTTCTCAATCAACAAATTCATTGGTTCTTTGTTTGGCTATACGATGTAAGAAGCCATAGGATGATTAGACACAATATGCAACCAATAGCCTTTTTTGGATAAACACTGTCTCTAAAAGATCAGAAACACCAACATTGACATCAATAACCTTTCTCTCCCAACACCAGTCATCATCCCAATATAATAGATCAGATGAAGGTCCATGTTTTACGTCAAGACGTAATGCACAAGGTAGGACTTTCTCAAATATGAAGTCACTGCTCTCATTTGTTAAAATTAAAGAGTTAAGCTTCTCCAAACCTAGAGTTCAACAACCAGAGAAGTAAGTGATATAGAAACCGAGGAGTCACATTCTTCCTTGCATATCACTAATCCACATATATGAACAAGGGCCTTTATAAATTCAATGCCAAACATTGGTTTAGTTATTGTCACATCAATATGCGATGGTGAAAATTGAAGACCAGAATCACATTCTACTGTTGCAGTTAGTGGGGATATTCGATATTAACATGGTCGAACCTTGAAGCAGAAGTTTCCCATATCATCAATCCTCTTTAGTTCAAGTTTAAATTTTTTGGCTCATGTTTGCAGCCAATTTGATGTTTGCCATAATAGCCATTTGTCATTAATTTTAGTGAACCATAAATATGATAATGTGTTGCTTATATCTTTGGGATTGAAGCCACGTTTGGCACAACCATGAAATTCTCAAAACTATTAAACTCAAAGTGATCCTTCTCAGCCTTGATTGTGTAGCGTGTTAATGTTGCATGATCAATTTTGTAATATCCCTGGACATTTTTTGTAGCTCTTTCTCATCCATCAACTAATATCTTAACACCTTCAAAACATACTCCTTCAAAATTCACCACAAGTCATCCAACTATGAAACCTGTGACCTAAAACGGCTAAGATATATTAGCATGATTGTGCTTAACAACAACCTCTATAGATGGAAGTGAAATGTGAAATATTGTATTCTCACCATTGTATAATGGAAACAACCTGCATTTTCCACTTGGAATAAAATTAAAAGAAAATTTTCCATATGCATTAGATATTGCATGGCTAAATACTTTATTTGTTCAAGGAGCTTCTTTCAGGGCACTTCACTTCATGGACATCATCTGAATAAGTATATACATGAACACCTAAAATAGGGTTACCCTGAGAAACAACTAAGAAATCCATATCATAACTTGGGACATAACAGATCTCATCTAATACCATATTTCCAAAGCCCAACTCCATCTCTAGAGAGCCTCTTTGGAAAATTGTTAAGAGAACATGAGAATCGTGTATTTGAAAGAGAATATTATAGAAAATACTCTCTATAAACCTCTATCGTTGTACCTAATGCGTAGCACCATCCTAGCTAGGAACAACATTAGGTATGACCTTGTATCTACTTCCTCTATTTAACAATTGGCTCACAGAGCCCGCTCTTTCCACTTCTTCACATTTGATTTCATGGAGGGTTACTGCATCCTCTGGATATGCATCCTTAAGGAATCTCCAAACTTATTTTTCTTATCAAACAAAGGCAAAGAGAGAAAAATATCATGGCCTTTCTTTTTTGAAAAAAATGTAGTGGGATTTGATATGACCTGATATTTGTATACTTCTCGAGGATTGACGAATTTTATGTATTCATGATGGGAAGCAAACAATACATATTTCCTTGGAGTAATATTTTTAAACTTGTAACTACCTCCCTGTGACATAAACACATCATTAATGATATCATTGCTAGTGGAAATGAGTTCAATGTTCACATTGGCACGACCTGCATTTATATCTGGACAACTTTCTTCTCCAACAACACCCATCACTTTCCAAGAAATAGTGAACCCAATGAAGTGAAAATTGATGTCTTCATGGCCATTGCAACCATTGTGATCCACTGATACATATTCACCCATTTAAGATATATTCACAAAGTCACGGAATATGAATATTTCTGATGTAATTTTTTAACATCAAATATGAAATTGTCGCGTTCATCTTAGAGAGCTCTTAAAATAATTTTTCCAAATTGTACAAAATCTGCATAAATATATTAAAAAATTTATTAATATATGATTCTTGATTACCAGCCAAAATGTTTAAAACAATACAACACCAACAAATTTGTATTTCATCTTCATTGCACATAATTCACCTTCCTTCGCAGAATGCATATGGGTCATAGATTTCTAAGTGCTTCAACTGTCGTAACATATATTTTATAGATGATCTTGATAACCCCACTATCTACTTCAATTGTTGTAACATATATTTTCTAGATGATCTTGATAACCCCACTATCTGCAATATGACTATCAATTTGCAATGATTCATTTTATGTATTTTTTTTTTTTATAATTATGGTGAATCAATACTTCTTTAAATTAAATAACAAATCTACTCCTTGAACAAAGATTATAAGCAAAGTAAAATTTACATGAGTAAATTTTTAACCTTTCAAGTTCCACTTATATTCATCAAAATTTCAAGTAAGAAACACAGAGTATCGTTACAACTTATGTTGTTTGCTGAACTAACCACTGTGTCTAGAGCTTGTCCATAATTCTCCATAGTATTAATGCAGGTCAATTACATTGTTTGGTGCACTAACCACCATGTCCACATCCTGCCCATAATTCTTCATAGTATTAATGCAGGTCAATTGCTTCAACAATTTTAATGGGTTTACATTGCGATAAATGTAGCGAATACATTTAAAATGTTCAAATATTATTTTTAAAATTTCTTGAATTGTTATGGGATTTACCACCAAAGAAGAAACCTAATAAACCTTTAAGCCATGATTTCCTGTGTCTTTGGCCATGGCTACTAAAGTTGCATTTGCAACCATGTCTGTCAATATCTGCAATTTGAATTCAACAAAAAAAAAAAACACATTTAAGAGAAAAAGGATAATGATTTTTTGGGTCGAAGATTTGAAGACATATATGGAAGATCTAATCTCCCAAGAGAAATAAATAATGTAGAGAAGATCCAAAAAAATTAAATAAATATGATTTAAATAATAAAAAAATGTCAAATCTATGTTTGGAACCATCCATTGTCATCTTCTAGATATAAACAGAAAGCGTAATCTAATAAACAAAAACATTAATATGCAAATACTCCAGAAAATCTAAAATTAATTATGAAATCATTTTTCACACTATGTTAAGAGTTACTTACTAGATCTAGCACAATATAGGCCTTTTCCATAGTGTGTAACTATTGGACCAATCAATCTGCAAGCTGAATATTTGATTTATCTCACAACAACAATGTGAGAGTAATCGGGCATCGGATCTGAAAGTTTCCTCAACTTTGTCAGAGACCAAATTTCTATGAAATTGGCATCCATTGATCTGTCGGTAGTGGTTCGAACTTTCAGACATATAACCAACATCTGAAGTACCCACCATGTCACCATTACAAGGAATTTCGAATCTAAAAACCTAATAGTTTCTTTCTAGGTTTCAGCAACTCACTGCATCTCTCTTTCTCTAGTTCCAAACTAGTTGTCTCTAGTTCAATGCCGATAGGATCTGAAATCACTCTAGTTGAGATATCGGTCTTCATGGGCACCAAACACATGGATCCACTAAAAATCCAGCAGCGAGATCTATAACCCCTATGGTTTAGGGTAAAATCACCCAAAACACCAAATTTATGGTAGTTGAAATTATTAAGTTATTTGTAACTCAAAGTTCAAATAAAATAATTACCAAAACCTCTTTTACTTCTTTTTGAAAATAGAAAGCCAACTTCTTCCAAATAATATTATTTTAAATTTCAATTAATTTTAAATTTATTTTATTAATTAATATAAAAATTATTTTTGTTATTTATATGTATTTTTGAAAGTTATTTGTAATTTCAAATTAAAAATAAAATAATTACTGCGCCCATGGGGTAGATCTCGGCTAAAATCGTAAACATGTAAACTTAAATGTAAATGTAAATGCAATATTTAACCTTTAACATTGTTAATCTAATGTTGGCCCTATTTAAAAATCAATCTATGGTAAATGAATACGATTTTTTTTTTTATATTTACTCCAAAGGTATGGTAAACAGAAAAATA
>APFE030591092.1:0-13022 GCA_000404065.3 Pinus taeda
CTCTTTCTAACTGTAACTGAGCATTTGTGTTATTCAATGAACTCTCCAATCTTTGGGCCATCATGGCTTTACTTGTCAAGGTGGAATACACCATTTCCCCTATCTACTTATGTAATTCAATCTCATCTAGGGGGTGAATGTCCTTAGCCATGACCTCAAAATCAGTTTTGAGATAGTCTGCAATTGACTGAGGTTGTTGTACTTTGGGCTTAAAGAAGCTCATCTACATTTTTCCTTCCTTGATGTTATAGGCTAACATCAACCTATTCTAATTGGTAGGAGCCATTTTCAAACACTGATTGTAGGCTTGGACCCTTAATGGTTCATTTCTAGCCTTTATTTCTTTGAATTTCTCTTTAATGTCTAGGTTCTTATTAGTTGAAGGCCTAAGGGATGAGACTTTGGCACTTTGCTATCTTTCCAACTCATGTCTTTGTGAGCTAGAAGGTGTCCCACCTGCTGGGAAAGTATGATGATTGTTTGCACCTTCTTTCCTCTGACTCTATAGTTTCTTAAAAAAATTCCTCTTCTGAGTGGGGATTTAGCCTGTGCCTCTTAGCGCTAGGTTGATCTGAAGTACCACTGGTAGGGGTAGCTACTTCCTTGTCTCTCTTTAAGCTCTTTTCTTCATTCAAAGGAGTCTACAAAATTGGGGGATCTCCCATGTTAACTTGAGTTGGGTGCGACTGCGTTTGAACCTTTTTTTGAGAGGTTTGAGGCTACTTTGACATGCTTAATTGCTTTGTTGCTGGATTTTTGGTCTCTTGTTCTCTTCCCTGTGATTTCTATGCAAGTGGTGCACTTCTTTCCTGTGAGTACCTTTGTGAGGTATCAGTTGTTGAGGCACTAGTCCCTGATGCTAGCTTGTGAGAAGTCTCAAATTGTGCCTGTCCAAAAGAATCCAGGTCAAGTGTCTTTTCTAGATCTTTCATGACATTTTCTAGATTGACCTGATCACTATCCATTTCTACCAAAGTCCCTTCCCTCTATTCATCCATATTAGCATATTTCTCAATATTTGGAATCCTGTGATGAAAATATGGTGATAGTCTATTTTTCATTCTCCTATCACAGATGAAATTGTGGGGGTCATATAGAGTCTAACTAGAAATTTTGTTTAATTTCATGATCACTTAGGCCCATTTGTCTACAACAATAGGGAATCATGGAAAGTAGCAGAACAAATCCTAGAAGACCACTTGATCCTCAATTGTGATTTCCTTTTGGCCTTGGTGAAGTGGATCAGATCTGAGTTTATCATTTGTCTATAATACTCCAATGCAAATAGCCTCATTGGAACATATTTAGGTAGCTTGAATGGGGAAAGCTCACACCCATATTCCCTGATTTCTGTGTGATTCTGGTATAAATACCAGTCACCTACCCTGTACTATTTTGATAGCTGAAGGATCCTTTTGATTTCATCATTAATCCTGGGGGAGGATTTCCTATCAGCAAGGTGGTCGCTGGGTGGAAAAACGGGTCGATGAACTCACTATATGAATAAGCGCAAGCAAAAGATTCATGGAAGATAGAAGTCCAAAAGATGACAGACCTTGGATTACCCTTTGTATCAAGTTTCTTGACAGAAAATGGAAACTTGTTAGACTGATAGTAGAGGATTAGGTGATTATGAAGGTGAAATACTTGACAACCTTTTCGTTCTCCAGTGTTATGAATTGGTCAGGGATTTTCTCAACAATAAATGAAGCATAATCGTACTTGACAACAGGGGGCTGGCCAGGGGTAAAGATAGAAATCAACAGTAGGGTCGATTAATATACATACTCACTAGTGTTAAATCCCATGACTGTAGATATCATATCAACTATGACTTTGCTTGTATCTGTGAAGAAAACTGACATATAAGGAGGGGGATCTTTAGGTTGATGCTCTTTTAATATTGAGTTCATATTGGGATAATCTAGTTGATTTTTCAAGCAAATTTCCAAGGAAAATGGGGGTGAGGGCTTGACTAGGATGAAATTGCAGCATTTCATTGATTAAGTCAGCAGTTATTATGAAGAGGACTGTTTGATTGGGAGACATCACTGCTCTGAGGTTGCGGTGATAATTTGTATGGCACTGATGGATAATATCAGGAAAAATGTGCACAAAAGGGAGAAAATACATTAGGAGATTGGAATCTCACAGTCCTATGGCATCATAGCCATTCAAATGATTATCTCAACATTGGCAAAAAACTTTCAGATGGTCTTTTATTTGAAAATCCTTATTTACCCAGGGAAGATAGTCTAAATCAAAGTGAGGGGTGATAATAGGAGCAATATTTAGGGCCATAGGGGTTTCCATTATGGTTCTTGTGGATTCAGATAAAAAAGTGGGGTTTTCTTTGTAAAATTGGTGAAACAGAGGGTCTGGGGAACTTGAATTATGAGTATGGTAACTAAATTATGGTGAATTAGAATTCTTTTCAAATAAATTTGCAGTGAAAGCAAGTATTCAGAGGGTTTCTTGAAGAGAAATTGGTAAATACCTACTTTTAGGGACGAGCAATAGAATGCAGGTACACTGGGTGTGAATGGAGGACTTTGGGCGGCGTCGACTGTGAAGTTTGAAGTAGGTTGGTGGCTGGGAGCACAAGCTAGTTGACCTCGTTGTTAAGTTTGCATGGATGTATAGGTTCACAGAATAGAACGACGAAATGATTTCTTTTGTTTTTTATACAAAGTCAAGAATTTGGTGGGTTTCAGGATTTGGACGAGTGGCATCAGCGGTAGGATGTGATGTTTTGTCATTTAGTGGGAGGCAGTGAGTGGTTTTTATTGCACCGCTTATGGAGGGTGGGCGATATTTGGGCTCATCCGCACGATACCATACAATGAGTGACGTGTGGCGAGGGCACTGTTCACAAAACGCTTTTTGATCACGCACTAACGTTTGTTCATGGAGCGCTGTACGATATGCATGATAGTCATCAGATCGGGAAGGCGAGGTGACGAGAGTTCAATGAGGGCGGGCCCAATGCAATTAAACATTTTTTTAATTATATCAGGAGCAACAGGATTGGTCATTTAAGTTATTAATTAACTGTGAGGCTTAATTAATTATTTTTTAATGCGACGGGGGTCGAGGTTCTTAATTAGTTACAGATTAACTAATTAATCCCCATCAATGATGTATTATGGTTATACTTTAATCGAAGGGGTGGGATATTAATATTTTGGGGTTTCTCATATTTATAATAATACGAGAATGGGTAGATTTTTATAGGGGAAATATATATTAATAGTAGTTAATATGACAATGAATGGAAAAAGAACTAAGTCTCAAACATTCTCATGTGTATATTTAAACTTAGGCTAAGTGAGAAATGAGGGTTTCTTATGGAAAATATTTTAATTTCCCTAAGTAAAATAGGATTTTACTTAGGAAAAACTTTATCAAGGGTATGAATGATTTATGAAGGGGTGTGATTATTGATGAATCGGCTTAAGTACTTAGGTATTATAAATTATTGGGCTGAGGGTCCGGTCCCTCTAAAATTCAGAGAAATTCTCTAAGCCCCTCTATTTTGATAGATACCTTGGCACTTGGGGAAATTAGTGAAAATTTATGGGAAGTGAGTAGGGGAGTTAATTACTTTGACTTTGGTTGCTTGACATGTGATGTATGCATTTTCCTTGTGATGTATGCCTTTGCCTTATGATGGAAGTAAAAGATTTACACATTTAAACTTATCATTTACCACATGTTATTCTACAACCATCATCTACCTACCCTACCTACTTAACCTAGAATTTTTACTTCTTTATTAGGGTGCACTTAAACTGGAAAACCTTTATCAAACTTTATTTTATTTTACATGGTAATGCTTATTTAAGTCTACATTTATTACATCCAAGGGCTGAAATTAAATTGTTGAGCTCATTTTTTCACTCTACCGATCTACGTATCTGCCAAGATTACACTGTTTGGTCAAATCTCTATTCTCTATTTCTACAACATGAAATTGAAATATGAACTAGCCAAGTTTAAACTGTTTGACTATTCATAAATTGTGGCATAAGTGACAATCTGCACACAATTGTTTATTATACAAAAGAGAAAAGGTAGTGGGATTTAGACTTGCACACTTTCCTAGTCTTGTTTTTTGTTGGGGTTCATTTTCTTTCATTTTTTGACAATATTTTTATTCTTTTCACCCTTTGATTTTTCTTTTAGTGTATACCTTCTTTACATTTTTTATTTTTTTTTTTATTTTTTACAAATATGGAATACCTTTGCAACAAGTAAAGGTATGAACATATTACATAGCACATAAAGTCAATCATGATATATGACACCTATTGGTATAGGGGCATAACATTATGTTACATTCTTGAATATTTGGATTACATGTATCAATCTTGTAGGTTTATTATAGGATTTGATCGCTTATGTTCGAATACATGCATTTATGTGTAGGTGTAGTTAATTTGGAATTTCTTATGCATATTGTTGGTTGTATGTGGCAATGTGTACAATGGAGTGATGGATGATGTCATGCATGAGGTCATAGCATGCATTGTTGATATCGTCTTGCATTGATGACTGGACCCTAGTTAGAGTGATTTTTATGAGTTGATAAATTTACTTGCATATTTCAATATACTATTATGATTATCTTATACATGTATCACGCTGATTTTGTGATCTTGCAGACGAGGCATCCTCCTTGAGCTATACCATGGTAAGTTGATTTATTGTGATTTGTTTTATCTGACATATTATGCCTTGCAGGAAGAAATACCAAATGACTAGTAGATGGTTGAATATAGAGAATCTCCCTATGAATCCGAAGAGCAGTATGGCATTGGGAACTCTTCCGATTTAGCAATAGTATTGAGAAGTTTAAAGGAAGAGATAAGGAGTTGTAAGGCAGATAATCACAGAATCATATAGACACGGGAAAAGCTAGCAGAGGTAAATGCAATGATACTCCAGAGCTTGTCAAATTTAAAGTAGTGAGGACCACTTTAGATCAGCCATGAGTAGGAGGACAAAAATAATGGTGCATATGGCAGTAGATTGATTGGTGGTCACCGATTAGATAGATAGAAACAATCCGAGATGATAGATTGTTGGACACTCCAAAGAGGAGAGGGGATAGACATAGGTATTATTCTAGTTCTGATTCATATATGCACTATGATCATCACCGTTATCATATTTACAGGAGAAGTGATAAGGGATATTTTCCATATGAGTTTTTAGAAAGAAAAGCCACCTACTTTTGATGGACAAGTAAAGAGATCACAAGATGCAGAGGCTTGGTTAGTTGGAATGAATAAGTTCTTCAAGTTGCATGACTACTCAGTGAACATGAAATCTAGAGTGGATACTTTCAGTCTTAAAGGTAAAACAGACATCTAGTGGGAAGATGTGAAGAATGTCAGGGACATAAATGAGGAAGATTTAACTTGGAGAGAATTTGAGCATATATTCAAGAAACATTATATGTCGGAGAAAAACTTTGATGGTAGGGAAAATTAATTCTTTAAACTAAAGATGGGATCCATGATAGATGATAAGTACACCATTAATGTTTTGGAACTGTTGAGGTATGTGCCTTACCTCAAGCAGGATAAGGCTAAGATTCAGAGATTCACTAGTGTACTACTGGTTGTATTCAAAGATCGGATTGAATTCGATGAGCCTAGATCATTGGAGGAGGTAATTCAAAAGCTAAAGCATTGCTATGAACAATTGAAGAGCAACATTGAAACTAAGCTAAGCTCAAGAGAAAATGTAAAGAACAAGGGAAAATGGTATAAAATGTGAGCAAGGCCACAAGGTATAGATAACAAGGAGAATGTTGCACCACCTAAGAGGTTCAATGCATTAGATATAGGAAACAAAATTGATTTGGAGAAAAGAATATGGGTGGAGGATGGAAGCCTATAGAATGTGTTAGTATTAGTATTTGCATATTGCCATTAGTGATCAAAAATCCTCTTTTTATATTCATATTAGGGTCTTGCTCAGAAATTTTTGTCATTCCACCTATGTCCTCATTCAAAAATTTACTCACTGATGGTATCCCCAGCTAAAACACCTCACTCACCTACTACCTCCCTTGAACTTTTCCCATGCCCATTCCTCTCATTTCCCTCTCTTAGGGTTTTAAGGGCATTTTTTTTAGTTTCATGAACTCAATGGTTAAATCATCAACAAAACTTATATCTTGATGCTCTTATACCTTCCCCTATCCTTAATATACCTTCCTAAGCACTTCCCATCATTCCTATCCCTTAAAATCATCATTTTTCTACAAACCCTAGCCTATTACTACACTTTTAACACTTTTCTAGACTAGGCCTATGTTTTGTCCTTTTGGACCTCTTCCCCTCACTCAATCCTTGAAATTATAGTTTCCCCTACTTCCTAACATCCCTCCCTACCTCTCAAAATTTCCTAAGAATTTAGAATCCCCCTATACCCTTTATTTCCCTTCATTCCTATAAATTTCCTAAATCCCCTGTTTTGCCTACACTAAACCCTAATTTCCTCTCCCATTGAGCTAAGGTTGGCTATGGAATTAGAGACATCTAAGTAGAGGAGGCATAAGGGATGTCATTTAAGAAAGTATTAGGCCATTACAACTCATAAACATCATGTCTCCATCATTTTTCAAGAAGTCATTCCAAGGGACAAATCATTTGCCACACATAGGGCCAATTTTTCTTCAAACTATGTTTGAGACCAAAAAGGGATGAATTTCGTAAACGTGAGAGATGTTTTTGTCCATAATAGGCCAAGGATGAGAAAAATCCTTCATTTTTTCAACATGTTTTATGGTTTTTGAGAAATGTCAAAAATACAGTTGCTACAAGAGGTTTTCTGCATTTCTGGAGTGACCTTGGAAAAATCCAATTTTCTCCTAGATGGTTTGTCCAAATGACTTTCTTGATGAGTTAAATAATAACTAGACGGATAGGTATTTCTAATGACCTATCATGAACTCAATTTGTAGTTGAGAAAGGCATCCGAAAGTTTCCTTAAAGATAACACTTCATTTTTTCACCCTCATTCTGCACTTTTGCCCAATCTTGGGAGAATCCGTTTTTGGAGAGTCAGATTTGCAAAATAAAGGTAGATCTGGAAACAAGACAGGATAAGATTTCCAACGAGATATCTTGGGATCAATTTGGACACCATAAAGGCACTCAAAATCAGTCTTCAATATGGAGGGCGTGTTTGACACCGTGAGGGCGCTCTTGATAGTAAAAAGGTCAAACGCGTAGCACCTTGGACGTTGCCTCTTTTTTGGGACATCCAATGAAACAAAGGTTAGAATTTTTGGATTTAGAGTGATGAGGACATGCACTCTATGAATTTCATAAGAATTTGAAGGAAACCTGGTTAGCCAAAATGGTAAAAACACATAAAAAAAACCACCTTTCCTTTTTGGCCCGGTCGTTGCGTGTTTACCAATATTGGGAGATTAGAATTTTGATAGGTAAAATTAACCCCAAATTGGAAAATGAAGGAATATATAGAAATTAGACTCAAAGGGATTTCCAATGAGCTATCTTGGAGAAAATGTGGACATCGTTGAGGCACCCAAAAGCAGCAGTAAACTTGAAGGACACGTTTGCCACTGAAAGGGCGTGTTTGATAGTTCAAGGGCATGTTTGACAGTCTTCTGCAATTTTCAGTGTTTCACTCCAAATTTACATTCACCTAGGGGAAATTTATGTTTTACTCATGCAATTGATCAAGATGATGTAATTATTATGTTTTTTAATGTTATCAAGGGTAAATACTTTAGTTAAATAGCCTACATGGCATGTAATGAATCAATTTGCTTAAGTTAGGGATGAGTCACTTTGACCACCCTATACTCCAACTATCAGTTTAGCCTTTCTTGTAACTGCTCCTATTCTCATGGATTCGAACCGTAAGGATAGGATGAGTTGTTTTGAGGCCTATATTATGTATATTATTAATCATTTCATAGGCTGGAATTAGTTAGATGTTTGACTGTTGATCAGAGACACTAGTGTAATCAGTATTTTGCAGAATTTAATGAATGAGTTGCAACTATTTTGGTGGAATACCTGTGGTATGGAATTTTGACTTAGTTTATTCTTATGTTGCATATGTTTGAATGTTTTATACTCCCATATTTCACTTCACTTCTATGATATGTTGATTCTCAAGTTGATAAGCAAAATACACTTTATATGCTCTATTTTGGGGAAATCTACATAATTTGTCCAGTTTCTTTAGTTTAGAAAGAATATATGCTTGTCTTGCTCTTTCTAGAACCTCACCAGTCTTATCCATCTCACTTCATAACCTTAAAGTGTTTGAGTGGCTGCCTACCATACTCCATCAGAAGTCTACAATCATACCCTCATTTGCCTTAACCTAGTATTTTTGACCTAATCCTCTTCCAGCAAACCCCACCAAATAAAATCAAACACCCTCTGCACTTTACATCTAGCCTAAAACCCTAATCTATCTAGCCCTTTTGGTTATGATCCTTTGGAGAGAGCCCTCTCTAGCTTGGTAGGGCTTGCTACCAAGTCAAAAGGTTGTTCTAAGGTTACCTCAGATGGACTCTTCCTCAGCCTTGGAGATCCAGAGGAGTGATAACAGAATGTTGGACTTGTGGCAAACATCATTGTAGGAGAGATTATCTGTTGAATCAGGGTGGTATACCTCATATATATAGTGCATAGGAGGTGCAAATGGTTGGATATGTAGGCCAAAGTATTCCTTGTATCTATGAATTCGTGGACAACAGACAGGTAGAACACCAAACATCTATCATTCAGATGGATAGTAATATTTGTGATCAAGTTATTTCTATTTTGATTGACCCTGGATCTAATTATAGTTATGTAAGTCCTGACTTGGTGGATAAGTGTTATATACCTAGGGGGGGTAATATGGGGTGCCGAGGGAGGTACCCAAGGTAATAATGTAATAATGGGATGGGCCATAGTAATAAATAAGGTGGTTAACCCATGTCATGTAAGGGACCACAAGTAGTTAATAATAATGTAAGGGGCCTATGGTATTAGTTGATGGTATGAGGAAACCATGGTAATGATGCATGGTATTGTATGTATGAGGCCTATATAGAGGATATAGACTCCACATGGAGAGATATGAAGAGAAATATTCTTGTATGAATGGGTTGTGGAGTATTCTCCTTCCTTAAGGAGTGAATGTATGGTGTTGCCCTACCTTAAGGGTTTGATCAATAAAGCATTTCTATCTATTCAGATCTTGTTATTCTTGGGTTATTTCTATTATCATAATATTTCTGGTTTAGATCTACCACAAGTGGTATTAGAGCTATATTTCTGGGTTAGAGCTACAACAAGTGGTACCAGAGCACTTTCTTGGGCACAAAAGTGGAGAATTTTTTTTTTCATTTTTGCAGGATTTCAAGGGCGGCGAGTTTTCAGATCAGATCTGTACATTTTGGTGCAAGATCTGTAAAATATAATTGCATATCTGGATTCTATGTTAAAAAATACCTGATTTCAAAAAAAAATATCGGTCGAATCAGAGTCCGGATGAAGGAGATATCGTTGATCTAAAAATTAGTAGGGTTGTAGACAATTTTTCGGGGCAGCGAATTTGCGGCGCAGATCTAGACCTCTTGGCACCATATCTGCAAAATATAATTGTAGATCTAGAATCTTTGTGAAAAAACACCTAATTTCAAAAAACAAAATCAGTTGAATCAGAGTCCGGATGAGGGAGATATCGCTGATTTAAAATCAGCTCTTTTTTCAGAAATTTTGGGTGATGGCGGGAGAGTAGCAGCGCAGATCTGAAATTCCAGTGTCTAGAATCAGGATTTCTATCACATGGGCAGATGCGGAATGGTTGTCCCATTTCCAAAAACAGGTTATAATAGAGATTCTGAGCAATATTGACGAAACTGTGACATTTTCAAATTTTCACCAAGTAAGTGAATTTTTTCAAAACCCTCTTCATGGCGACTCCATGTTTTACAGGAAAAGATAATGGTCCCACTATTGAAGAATTCATACAAACAATAAAGTTCAACTATGGGATATTTTGGAAGTCTATAGTACGGTTTAATTTGCAAGAGGATGCCGACAGATGGTGGAGATCGCTAGGAATCAAAAAGTTGGAAGACTTGTCAGATGAAGAATTTGAAAAACTCTTTATGGACAAACGGTCTTGTGTTAGAAAAACGAAGGAAACTAAGGAACCTAAAGGGTTATTTTCTGTTGGTATCTCCTTATTACAGGTTCATGGATTGATTCAAAAAGAGAAGATCATTGTTTCTATCAATCCTAGCTGTAAACATAATTTTATCAGTGTTAATTTGGCAAACAAATTGCAAGTCCCAGCAAAACAAATTGAACATACACAGGTTGATAATGAGGATGTGTTGCATGGTGTTGTTTATGCTTCAGAGATGGATAATATGGATGTTGTTTTGGGATATCCTTGGATGGAATCCGTGGGTATTATCAATATTAATGTACAGAAGAAATTCCTGAAGCTATGGTATAAAAAGAAGAAAATTACATTACAGGATATTTCCATCCATAAACAGGTAGAGTACATGGAGGCTGAAGCAGAAGATGTTCAAGAGACTGACATATCAGATGATGAACCTTTGATGATCGACAATCAAACACAAACATAGGCTGCAGAAGGAAAGGTTACAAGTGATGATACATCAGAGGAGGGCTCAGTGGTTGAAGTCATATTGAAAAAGAAGACACCACAACAGGCACCACAGCAGGGTGAAGTCAAGAAAAAGCCATCATGGATTAAAACTTCAACATATCATCACCCACATCATCCCGTAAGACAACCATCAAGATGGAAACCAAGTAGTCACATGACGGATACAAAGGAGAGACGATCCACCTACTACACATCAACAGGTTATAATAGAGATTCTGAGCAATATTGACGAAACTGTGACATTTTCAAATTTTCGCCGAAGTAAGTGATTTTTTTTTTCCAAATCATTCATGGACTCTAGCAAGGAATTTTTTACAGGGAATGATAATGGTATGACTATTGAAGAACTCATAAGGGGAAAAAAGCGTTTTTATGGGACACGTTGGAGGGATACATTGTGGTTTAATTTAAAAGATGAGGCTACAAAATGGTGGAATTCACTGGACCACAAGCAGTTGACCAAACTTTCAGATGTAGAATTTGAACTATTCCTTTTAGACAAATGGTATCGGGCTACGAAAAAGGAGAATGAAACACATAAGGGGCTATTTCCTACTGGTATATCCTTATTACAGGTTCATGGATTGATTCAAAAGGAGAAGATCGTTGTGTCTATAAATCCTAGTTGCAAGAATAATTTTATCAGTGTTAATTTGACAAAAAAATTGCAAATCCCAGCAAAACATATTGAAAATACACAGGTTGATGATAAGGATGTTCAAATTTATAAGGATTTGAAACTTTCTATGGATAAGTATGTGTTTCATGGTGATTTTTATGCTTCAGATATGGATAACATAGATGTTGTTTTGGGATACCCTTGGATAGAATCGGTAGGTACTATCAATATTAATGTACAGAAGAAATTCATGAAGCTATGCTATAAAAAGAAGAAAATTACATTACAGGACATTTCCATCCATAAACAGGTAGAGAACATGGAGGCTGAAGCAGAAGATGTTCAAGGGAGTGACATATCAGATGATGAACCTTTGATGATCGACAATCAAACACAACAGAGGCTGCAGAAGGAAAGGTTACAGGTGATGATACATCAGAGGAGGGCTCAGTGGTTGAAGTCATATTGAAAAAGAAGACATCACAACAGGCACCACAGCAGGGTGAAGTCAAGCAAAAGCCATCGTGGGTTAAAACTTCAACATATCATCACCCACATCACCCCGCAAGACAACCATCAAGGTGGAAACCAAGTAGTCACATGACGGATACAAAGGAGAGACGATCCACCTACTACACATCAATAGGTTATAATAGAGATTCTGAGCAATATTGACGAAACTGTGACATTTTCAAATTTTCGCCAAAGTAAGTGAATTTTTTGTTTCCAAATCATTCATGGACTCTAGCAAGGCATTTTTTACAGGGAATGATAATGGTATGACTATTGAATAACTCATAAGGGGAAAAAAGCGTTTTTATGGGACACGTTGGAGGGATACATTGTGGTTTAATTTAAAAGATGAGGCTATAAAATGGTGGAATTCGCTGGACCACAAGCAGTCGACCAAACTTTCAGATGTAGAATTTGAACTATTCCTTTTATACAAATGGTCTTGGGCTACGAAAAAGGAGAATGAAACACATAAGGGGCTATTTCCTACTGGTATATCCTTATTACAAGTTCATGGATTGATCCAAAAGGAGAAGATCGTTGTGTCTATAAATCCTAGCTGCAAGCATAATTTTATCAGTGTTAATTTGACAAAAAAATTGCAAGTCCCAGCAAAACATATTGAAAATACACAGGTTGATGATAAGGATGTTCAAATTTATAAGGATTTGAAACTTTCTATGGATAAGTATATGTTTCATGGTGATTTTTATGCTTCAGATATCGATAACATAGATGTTGTTTTGGGATACCCTTGGATGGAATCGGTAGGTACTATCCATATTAATGTACAGAAGAAATTCCTGAAACTATGGTATAAAAAGAAGAAAATTACATTCCAGGATATTTCCATCCATAAACAAGTAGAGCACATGGAGGCTGAAGCAGAAGATGTTCAAGGGACTGACATATCAGATGATGAACCTTTGATGATCGACAATCAAACACAAACAGAGGATGCAAAAGGAAAGGTTACAGGTGATGATACATCAGAGGAGGGCTCAGTGGTTGAAGTCATATTGAAAAATAAGACACCACAACAGGCACCACAGCAGGGTGAAGTCAAGCAAAAGCCATCGTGGGTTAAAACTTCAACATATCATCACCCACATCACCCCGCAAGACAACCATCATGGAAACCAAGTAGTCACATGACGGAGACAAAGGAGAGACAATCCACCTACTACACAGCAACACA
>APFE030591093.1:0-24015 GCA_000404065.3 Pinus taeda
AAAAAAAAAAAAAAAAAATAACAGGAAAGAAAATATTATCTTTCTATTCTACAAAACGAAAGAATCAAAACAACAAGATAGTTAACAACTGCATAACTAAACAAGCAACTCCCACGAGTTTGCTTAACTATATTGTAGAGATTATAAAACATATCTACATAGCATGGACGAGATTTAACAATTTTGAGCAGAGAATAATAATATAAAACAAAGATATTTTCTTTTCATTTTTTCCTGAGTCCATCTGAATAGCTATTATGTCGTTTCTCATATAATTCTTGTTATGTGTAAAAAGAAGATAATTAAACAATCTGTCAACATCGTTCCTTGTAGAGCAGATGCAAATTTCCAAAATAAACGACAAGAAGAAGCATATCTACAAAACAAACATAGATATGAACAATGAATAATGAACACATAGTTCCTTTACATGATAATAATCTACAGAGGCATGAGAGTATGCTATAGCAAGTCAACATTAACAATTACAGTCACAGAACTAAATTTGAGCAAGGGGTAATCTTGTGCGCACTAATACAAAATCCTTTTCATTAATTTATCATAATAATTACAGTAGCAAACATTGTGTTTCCAACCATACAATTACAAGTCCAAATTCCAACAGTCCTGAATGCAAGAAAACCCTCCTTTGGGAGCAGAGTAGCAAGGAGAGGGTTAGGGTTTAAACCCTTAAACAAAAATTCATTACAGTTCACAGCATAACCCATATCATTCAGTAAACCGAACCAAAAATCTAAATTGCTCACAACCAAATGGAATTGCAATCGGACTTAGGTCGACTACAAGAAAAGACAACTAGAAACCCTTCGATCAAATAGTTACAACAAGGAAAGACCCTACTAGTTCCATTTGAAGAAGGAGCCGAGGGATACTCCAGCCAGAGACCAGTGACCTTCATAGACAATACAACAAGGCATTAGCACCGTGGTTTGAAAGAAGAACAAAAAATATAGTGAAGACTAACAGAAAGCAAAAGAGAATGCCGAAAGAACTTACCCTCTCGATTGCAATGTTAGACAAGGGTAGTCATAACTGACCGTGCCCATCACAAAACAAAACCCTGCTCATAAGGAGCCAAGTCTGTTAGTGCACAGAAAAGATGAGAGCATAATCTTCATTATGGAGTGAAATTTTACCTTACCAGAGTGAACAAATGTAGAATGGAAGGGTTCTATTGAGGCCGCGACCTTAACACAAACACATGATTATACAACCATACAAGTAGCAGAGAAACCATAAGAAAACTCTAAGAGACTGAGTGAGCAATGAATATCAGACAGTGAGCATTGAGCCACCAAAGGAGCAGAGAACCTCACAATAGTTCAACCAATGACTAACAGAGCCAAGCTAGCAAGAGCGTAAACCAAGAAAAAGGTTGAGGCACAACTACCATTTACCAACGGGGAAGCCACAGTCAGCACGAGCAGAACATTGTTGCATAACGACAACAGTCACCCATAGAACCACAACGCTCACAAACCAAATAGAGTATAGTGAAAATGACCAAGAGAAACCAACAACCTAGGGTTTAGCCAAACACGGGATGGAAGCCCAAGGCTAGGAAAACTGTCCTCTCGGCGTACAAACTCATTAACATAGTAATCAATGCCAAAACAAAAATATCAGTGCTAAGCCCTGATATTTCTTTAGATATCTACATCGAATTATACTTGATTCATTCAAATGAAAAATGCACACCACATTTTGTAATTTGTGATTTTAATAGACTCAATTTAAATAAGTCAAGACAAAACAACTTTAAATAAAACCTCAGAATCATCTATTAACATTATGGAAATGATTGAATGCAAAATGTACCAACAAATGAAAATATGTAAAAAATTTAAAAGCATCAAACCATGCATGCATCATGCAAATTGTCGGCCATGTTTTATAATGCAATTTTCTCTAACTTCTGGAAATGTGCATTCAAAATACTTTATATTAAAAGTCAACTATCAACTGACATCCATAGTAGCCTTTCTATACATGAATGAAAAAAGTACATGTACAATATTCTATAATGCAATTTTAATTTATTACTGTTTTAGACATCTACATCTAATTATACTTGATTCATTCAAATGAAAAATGCAAACCACATTTTGTAATTTCCAATTCTAATAGTTTGAATTTAAATAATTCAAGACAAAAAATCTCTAAACAAAAACTACGAATCATCTACTAACATTATAGGAATTATTGAGTGCAAAATATACCAACTAAATGAAAACATGTAAAACATTTAAAATCATCAAACCATGCATGCATCATGAAAATCGTGGGCCATGTTTTATAATGCAATTTTATCTAACCTATGTAAATGTGCATTCAAACAACTTTATACTAAAAGTTAACTATCAACTGACATCCATAATAGTCTTTATATACACGAATGCAAAAGTACATGTACCATATTTTATAATGAAATTTAGACATCTACATCAAATAATACTTGATTCATTCAAATACAAAATGTAGACCACACTTTGTAATTTTCAATTTTAATAGATTCATTTTAAATAAGTCAATACAAAAAAACTTTAAACAAAACCTAAGAATCGTCTACTAACATTATAGGTGTAAGGATGATTGAATAAAAAATGTACCAATTAAATGAAAATTTACTTTCATTGCACTACATATTCATGAACTTAAATATGTAAAACCAATCTTTAAGCATGAAACCATACATCATGCAAATTCTACCAAGCAAAATGTACATAAACTCCAATATTAGCATGTATTAAATCATAATAAACATTTCAACATTTAAAATATGTCCAAAATTTTAAAATATATAATAAAAAGTTGTCAAATAATAAGATGCATCAATTCATAATAAAGATTTTTACTTTAAATATCTCAAAAAAATTATATAGTGATAAAAGTAAATATAACATTAAAACGCCACCAAATAAAATGTTGCATCAATTTAGACAATCTTTCTCAAATATATGATCTATCAACCTCGTCGTTCTTTCATATGAATCACAGGTGCCCTACACAACATGTGTAATTACACATATACATAAGATTATGTACTTTAAAATTAAATTTTAATGTTCTAAACTTAAATGAGAATGTAAGACCATCAAAAAAAAAAATTATAAAAAAATTCAAATTCCATGCAATACCTCATATTGTTCACCCTCCATTGTGACCTTTTGGTTTTCCCCTTGCATTGCACCCTTCTAGAGGCCCTGTACAATACATGTACATGTATATATTATAAATTTTAAATTACATGTATGAAAATTCATAAACTCACAATATTAAAAAAATCATTACATGGATTTTTCAAATTGTTTAGATGATCTTATCCCCATTTTCATCTCCATCACTAAAGTCCTTGGACAATGGAAATCATCTCCCCAAACATAAAACTCCAAAATTTTACAATTATAAGATAAATCTATAAATCATTTTTTAATGAAACTTGCACTTCAATTTATAACAAAAGATAAATGAAATATTCAACACGTGTGGCACATCTCCTGATAGGGAGGAAGAGTGTGGCACTATGTCCAAATGATTGATCAGAATCAAAATCTATTAACATTTAATTACATATACATGCATATTTCTTTTTAAAATATGTGAGGTCACAATATACTGATATAATAAAAGTAGAATAATAATTGTATCAACATGAACTCTTAAAAAAAATTAAATCTCTCAAAATATCTTCATTGGAACTTGAACCTGAGATCATTAAATTATCAAAACATTCATTCAACAAATGATCTAACTATAAATGGTGAACATATGATACATTTATGTTAGATTGTATCTAAAAAGAATAGAAAAATGTATGTGAATCAACATTAACATGTATATATTACAAATTACATTAAAATATCAACGCTAACCATTGACAAATATTTATCCCACGCCCTCTTATTCATGAATAATTAGGTCTTGCCAACCATTCCAACAAACCTTTGCATATGCTTTAAGCTCATCAATATTCATAGTATGTATATCCTCATATGTTTTATATACAAAATTAGTATGTTCATTAGCTTGTGCTCTTTGCCAATTTAGACCAATATCAATTCCAGTGTATGCACTCTATATGTTGTCTATAATGTCATCTCTTCCTTCTCGACTAGTTTGAGAAGTCACATCCATCTTTGACTGTAAAGTTACCAAAAGAGGAGGTTGGTGAACCAAAGGTATCTTAGAGGGAGGCAATTTAGTATCACGTAATGCACCCTTACGATTATATAACTAACCTTTCCTAATACCGTAGTATTTTGATGGAAGGTCATTATAATCGGGTTTCATACCCAAAAAATATTACATAAAATAATTTTGAAAAATAAACTATAACCTCATCATTCCATGGTAGCTTTCCATACACTGCAAGGAACCTATCCTACAAATGGCAAGCTATGTTAGGGTCCTTGAAATATTTCACCATGAGTATCTTTCTTTTTGGCCCTTCTTTGAAATTAAACATAGATTTTTCATCTTCTTTTGTAACCCTTTTATTAACCTCAAACCATTTATTGGGAACCATCATCGCTTCCTTTCTATGCCTCATCATATTTATAAATGAATCTGTGGTGGTCCAATATTCTTGTAAACATCAAGAAATGATCTTAGAGAGTGCATAGCTATTTCTATGCTTTCTCTACTCTTGCAGGGAACTCCAGACTCCCAAGATCTTTCCTCAATTTAGAATAATGAGTTCTTCACTTTTGTAATGTGCATTGTTGGAGGATTGTCTCCCAAGGAATCTCATTCAGAATATCAGATGGATAAAAAATAGTTGGTGGATGGCCTTCTTCTTGAACCATTGAGCTTCTCTTACATCTACTTGGATAAACATTTTCACCCTGTGGATCAATATATAAAATTACATAAATATAAAAATGTGACAACAAATGTATTTATACATGTATGCAATATAGACATGTATAATTAACCTAAATGATGTTAACAACTTGGAGAATTTGACGAGCATCAGGCTATTATAATGTCTATCTGCACCACCTATAATAGGAAACAATACAACATTAAACCCTCCATCAAGATTAGGAAAACAAAATGTATATATGGTATCACGAAAAAAAATGAGTAAAATGAAAATCCTACTCTTACAATTAATCGGTTACATAAAGGTAACATTTCCAAGGATAAAACATCTTCGTAAGATTTGGAAACCTTGGAAAGCATTCGCCTGAATAATGAAGCCAGCTAAAATGATTTCACCTCATTTAGTTTGTAAACATGAGCCATAAAATAAAGCCCAAAAGTCTTCCAAGGAGTCTAGAGAGATTTGAATAGAGAACCTCATTACAGAGAGGGAAAAACCTTTGTTCTAAGCAGGGCAAGTATTTCAAAAAATGAGATACATCAGGAGAAAACAACAATGGTGAAGGAGAAATAAATTTTCCTGTCACTAGCCTAATAACCGTCGGGAGGAAAGTTGAATGGTTTTACTAACCACCTAGAGTAGAAAACCCCATTAGACAATGTTAACTAGAATTAAATAAAATAGAGATAAAATAAGCATCCTAATCCTCGATGAAATAAGTGTTGGCATTATGATACAGGTGTTGTCCTTGATGGCAACTCACTCAGAGGTATGATACAGGTGATGGAAACTTCATCAGATGGTAGATCTAGTGCAGTAGGTCAAAAAAAAGGTATACGCGGGTTAGACTTGACGAATGCATGTATATACGCAGGTAATTGGAGCAAAAGGTGCGTATACGTACACACGCAGGTTCACAGAAGGAAAGTCGCGTACATGTCGGAAACCATGGTTTTGGTCCTTGGTACTGGTCCATGGTATTTGGTCTAAAGTAACGACCCCAGGTATTGGGTCCAAGGTATTGGTTCGACATAGTTTTGGACCATGGTATTGAGAGAAGCCTAAACCTATATAAGGAGAAGATCATTAGGCCAAGAGGAAGGGAGCAAGAGAGTGCAAGTGATGAATATCTCATGAAGTGTGAGATCTAGATGCTAGTTATGGGTTGGTGATGGCTTGCTTGATCTGAACCAAGGTTGCAGTCATGTGGAGGATGATGAATGATGGAACGGGATCTCAAGGCTTGGAATGATTATATTTATATGGTTTGGTTATGGATAGACTACATATATTGACGCATGTTTATCATATGAATGTTATGCTCTGGCTATGTGCTGATGTCTGAAATAGCTACAAAGTTATGAGTTAGAATTTGTAGATCTGTACGCGGGTTGTCCCTGGTAAAAGCGCATATACATGTAGGTTGGGTTCGTCTAAGTAGCATATACAGTATGAAGTATGATATTTGAAGTTGCTATTGGATCTCGTTGTTGTTGCAAAGTTATGTAGTCTGTTCTGTGTTTTGGTGACTGTGTTGTTGACAAGCTTTCAGTATTTGGTGATTCAGAGATTGATGATGCAGGTTGTATTGCAATGGTGATTTTTTTATGGATTCAGTATGAAAACGTATGAAATGTTGTCCCTGGATGATCGTAAGCTAGCACCTACATATTGGTAAACATATTGGCCTGTACAAGAGCAAGCAGGTTGTACCTCCCTTCAAGGAGTAGCTAGAAAACGAGTGAAGGTTGGAGCCTTCAGTAGGTGAGCGCCTACGTACTAGTAAATGGAACGGCTAGTACAAAAGTTAAAAAGGTTGTATCTTTCTGTAGGTAGAAGCCCGCGTACTGGTAAAGGACTACACCCGTACATTGTAAGAGAAGTTTCTTATTAAAGGAAGATAGAAACAAATTGCAGTAGGTGGTTTTCACCCACATTTGGTTTCCACCTTATATCATTTTGTTCATGTGTGCTTCTTATATGTGATGATCTGTTCTATCTTACTGCACCTGATTACTGTTAATGTGGTTAATAATGTTCTGATGCATTTATTGAAGATAACCTAACTGAATCATAAGATTACTCCATGTACACTAGTTGCATTTAACACAGTCGCGTATATACGCAGATATGCTGAACTGAAGACGCGTATATGAATTTGAGTATGAAAAATGAAAAGTATCTGATTTGATAATACTGATTCACCACCCCACCCTTCTTAGTATTATTTCTAACAATTGGTATCAAAGCAAGTCCTTTGGTAGAATCTTGGTCGCTTGAAGGAGATCTGTAGAACAATGGGAAAGAAAGCACGTCAAAAGAAGAAGACAACTCAAAGGAACAATGACAGCCTGCCGGGGAGTGAAAGTAAGTATTCAGATTTTGGATCACCTCAGATTGAAGATGGACAAGCAAATGAAGTCATAGATCAACAATACCTACCTCGCAAAAGGGAGACTGCCCTCAAAGAAGAAATTATCAGCTTAAATTTTCAGCTAGAATGTCCCTTCAGAGTTCGTCAAATGTTGCAGGTGTTGAATGAAGAACAAGAAAAGGAGATTCTCAAATTAAGGCAACATGTGGAAGAAGGAAGAAATTCTGAAGAAATTTCAAAGAAGAAATGTCTAGAAAAGGAAGAACAACATCAATTTGAGGTAAATATCTTGAAAGGTAATTTAGAAGAAAAAGATAAACTATTACGATTTCAAGATAGTACTAAGATATTGGATGATATTCTTAGTAGTCAACGGTCGCCTGCTATCAAAACTGGTCTTGGTTTTTATGAATCTACTGAAGGTAAATCCAGCCTACAACGTGAGGCAAGGAACTCAAATGAGAAATCTAAAATGATAAACAAGGAGATGAGAGGACAACCCCACCAACAGCCAAGGAAAGAAATTCCTCAAAGAAAATCTTTTGCTCCTAACTATGGAAGTGATAGACGATTATTTCCTCCAATGAATAATGTTGAATGTTGTGTATGTCATAATCTTGGACATGTTGCAGCCAGATGCAGAAGTAGAATAGTTCAAGATCATCACACAGAAAGATCATCACATTCCAGGTATTTCAGAGGATATTGATTTTCTTGCAATATGTTTGGTCACAAAGCTGTTGATTGCTACAGAAGGAATATGAAAAATGTAAGATGTTATGCATGTAACAAGCTTAGACATATAGCAAAGGAAAGCAGGAACAAAGTATGGACATCACACCAAAAGAAGAAAACATCATCACAGTTGAAGATATGGAGGAAAAAGAAAGTACAGCTACAAAGATGTGGCATAGCAGAGTACACAGACATGACAGATTCAGAGGAAGCTAGAAATGTGTAACATCAGTGTTCCAAATCTCATATGCTGATATAATGAAGATAAGTTGTGTATATATGTGAATTACAGGTTTCAGAGTCACGTATATGGAGATTAGAAGAAAGGGCAGCAGAACAAACCCAGGAAATGGTTTGTTCATGATATGAAATGGTTGGCATATGCTCAGGGGAGCTTATACTTCAAATAATGCATTGTTGGCATTATGGTTAGAAGTTCTTGGTGATGATGCTTATTTTTCTTGAACAAAAGAATGGATTGCAAGTTACAGATCTAGATGCTAGATGCTTATAATGAAGATCATATGGTGTATGATAGCTGCTAACAACTATCATGGTTTTGTTCAAGTCCTTGGTCTTTGTGATTCATATGCATGGGATGGATGATGCAATGAGTCATGTATAAACTTTTGGTATATCCCCATTTGGTTGGGTGGATGAGTCAATATTTGTATATCCTCACTTGGTTGAGAGATGGATGTATGTATGAGTCTTTGGTGATAGAAAGGTCATTCATAATAGAGTCATGTTCTTCTTGTAGAATATATTTTTTCGGATCTTGCCTACAGTTAGGGGGAGCATAGACAGATTGGTACACCTTGGCATATATAAAGGGGGAGCTCAATTAGAAACTTCAACATATACTCAGGGGGAGTATGGACAACAAAATGTATATCAAAGAAGAGAATATCTTGGTCTGCCCTTTGCCCTTGACGTCAAAGGGGTAGAGCGAGTTGGTGTAGTGGTTGCCATCAAGTCTAAAGGGGGAGATCGTTGGCATTATGATACAGGTGTTTTCCTTGATGGCAACTCACTCAGAGGTATGATACAGGTGATGGCAACTTAATCAGATGGTAGATCTAGTGCAGTAGGTCAATAGAAAGGTATATGCGGGTTAGACTTGATAAATGTGCATATACACGTAGGTAATTGAAGCAAAAGGCACGTATAGGTACACACGCAGGTCCACAGAAGGAAAGCCACGTACATGTTGGAAACCATCGTTTTGGTCCATGGTACTGGTCCATGGTATTTGGTCCAAAGTAACGACCCTAGGTATTGGGTCCAAGGTATTGGTTCGACAAAGTTCTGCACCATGGTATTGAGAGAAGCCTAAACCTATATAAGGAGAAGGTCATTAGGCCAAGACGAAGGGAGCAAGAGAGTGCAAGTGATGAATATCTGATGAAGTGCGAGATCTAGATGCTGGTTATGGGTTGGTGATGCCTTGCTTGATCTGAACCAAGGTTGCACTCATGTGGAGGATGATGAACGATGGAACGGGATCTCAAGGCTTGGAATGATTATCTTTATATGGTTTGATTATGGATAGACTAGATCTTTTGCCGCATGTTTATCGTATGAATGTTATGCTCTGGGTATGTGTTGATGTCTAAAATAGCTACAACGTTATGAGTTAGAATTTGTAGATCTGTACACGGGTTGTCTTTGGTAAAAGCGCGTATACACGCGGGTTGGGTTTGTCCAAGTAGCGTATACAGTATGAAGTATGATATTTGAAGTTTCTATTGGATATGGTTTTTGTTGCAGAGTTATGTAGTCTGTTCTGTGTTCTGGTGACTATGTTGTTGACAGGGTTTTAGTATTGGGTGATTCAAAGATTGATGATGCAGGTTATATTGCAATGGTGATTGTTTTATGGATCTAGTATGAAAACGTATGAAATGTGGTCCTTGGATGATCGTAGGCTAGCGCCTACGTATTGGTAAACATATTGGTCAGTACAAGAGCAAGCGGGTTGTACCTCCCTTCCAGGAGTAGCTGGAAAACGAGTGAAGGTTGGAGCCTTCAGTAGGCTAGCACCTATGTACTAGTAAATGGAACGGCTAGTACAAAATCTAAGAAGGTTGTAGCCTTCTGCAGGTAGAAGACTGCGTACTGGTAAATGACTGCACCAGTACATTGTAAAAGAAGTTCCTTATTAGATGAAGATAGAAACAAATTGCAGCAGGTCGTTTTCACCCACATTGGGTTTCCACCTTAAATCATGGTGTTCGTGTGTGCTTCTTATGTGTGATGATCTATTCTGTCTTACTGCACTTGATTACTGTTAATGTGGTTAATAATGTTCTGATGCATTTACTGAAGATAAGCTAACTGAATCATAAGATTACTGCATGTACACTAGTTTCATTTAACACAGTCACGTATATATGCGGATATGCTGAACTGAAGATGCGTATATGAATCTGAGTATGAAAAATGAAAAGTATCTGTTTGATAATACTGATTCAACCCCCCCCCCTTTTTCACTATTATTTCTAACAATTGGTATCAGAGCAGGTCCTTTGGTAGAATCTTGGTCGCTTGAAGGAGATCTGTAGAACAATGGGAAAGAAAGCACGTCAAAGGAGGAAGACAACTCAAAGGAACAATGACAGCCTGTTGGGGAGTGAAAGTAAGTACTCAGATTCTGAATCACCTCAGATTGAATATGGATAAGCAAATGAAGTCATAGATCAACAATACCTAACTCGCAAAAGGGAGAGTGCCCTCAAAGAAGAAATTATCAACTTAAATGTTCAGCTCGAATGTGCCTTCAGAGTTTGTCAATTGTTGTAGGTGTTGAATGAAGAACAAGAAAAGGAGATTCTCAAATTAAGGCAACAAGTGGAAGAAGGAATAAAGTCTAAAGAAATTTCGAAGAAGCAATGTCTGGAAAAGGAAGAACAACATCAAGTTGAGGTAAATATCTTGAAAGGTAATTTAGAAGAATAAGATAAACTATTAAGATTTCAAGATAGTACTAAGATCTTGGATGATATTCTTAGTAGTCAACGGTCGCCTGCTCTCAAAACTGGTCTTGGTTATTATGAATCTACTAAAGGTAAATCAAACCCACGACGTGAGGCAAGGAACTCAAATGAGAAATCTAAAATGATCAACAAGGGAATGAGAGGACAACCCCATCAACAACCTAGGAAAGAAATTCCTCAAAGAAAATATTTTGCTCCTAACTGTGGAAGTGATAGACGATTATTTCCTCCAATGAATGATGTTGAATGTTATGTATGTCATAGTCTTGGACATGTTGCAGCCAGATGCAGAAGTAGAATAGTTCAAGATCATCACACAGAAAGATCATCACATTCCAGTTATTTCAGAGGATATTGTTTTTCTTGCAATATGTTTGGTCATAAAGTTGTTGATTACTACAAAAGGAATATGAAACATGTAAGATGTTATGGATGTAACAAGCTTGGACATATAGCAAAGGAATGCAGGAACAAAGTATGGACATCACACCAAAAGAAGAAAACATCATCACAGTTGATGATATGGAGGAAAAAGGAAGTACAACCAGAAAGATGTGGCATAGCAGAGTACACAAACATGATAGATTCAGAGGAAGCTGGAAGTGTGGAACATCAGTGTTCCAAATCTCATACGCTGATATAATGAAGATAAGTCGTGTATATATGCGAATTACAGGTTGCAGAGTCGTGTATATGGATATTAGAAGAAAGGGCAGTAGAACAGACCCAGGAAATGGTTCGGTCATGATATGAAATGGTTTGCATAGGCTCAGGGGAGCATATACTTCAAATAACGCATTGTTGGCATTATGGTTAGAAGTTCTTGGTGATGATGCTTATTTTTCTTGACCAAAAGAATCGATTGCAGGTTACAGATCTAGATGCTAGATGCTTATAATGAAGATCATATGGTGTATGATAGCTACTGATAACTATCATGGTCTTGTTTAAGTCCATGCTCTTTGTGATTCATATGCATGAGATGGATGATGTAATGACTCATGTATAAAGTTTTGGTATATCCCCATTTGGTTGGGTGGATGAGTCAATATTTGTATATCCTCACATGGTTGAGAGATGGATGTATGTATGAGTCTTTGGTGATAGAAAGGTCAGTCATAGTAAAGTCATGTTCTTCTTGTAGAACATATTTTTGCAGATCTTGCCTACAGTCAGGGGGAGCATGGATAGATTGGTACACCTTGGCATATACAAAGGGGATGCTCAATCAGAAACTTCAGCATATACTCAGGGGGAGTATAGACAGCAGAATGTATATCAAAGAAGAGAATATCTTGGTCCGCCCTTTGCCCTTGATGTCAAAGGGGGAGACTGAGTTGGTGTAGTGGTTGCCATCAAGTACAAAGGGGGAGATTGTTGGAATTATGATACAGATGTTGTCCTTGATGGCAACTCACTCATAGGTATGATACAGGTGATGGCAACTTAATCAGATGGCAAATCTAGTGCAGTAGGTCAAAAGACAGGTATACACGGGTTAGACTTGATGAATGCGCGTATACACGCGGGTAATCGAAGAAAAAGGCGCGTATACGTACACACCCAGGTTCACAGAAGGAAAGCCACGTACATGTTGGAAACCATGGTTTTGGTCTGTGGTATTGGTCCATGGTATTTGGTCCGAAGTAACAACCCTAGGTATTGGGTCCAAGGTATTGGTTCGACATAGTTTTGGACCATGGTATTGAGAGAAGCCTAAACCTATATAAGGAGAAGATCATTAGGCGAAGAGGAAGGGAGCAAGAGAGTGCAATTGATGAATATCTGATGAAGTGTGAGATCTAGATGCTGGTTATGGGTTGGTGATGCCTTGTTTGATCTGAACCAAGGTTGCACTCATGTGGAGGATGATGAATGATGGAACGGGATCTCAAGGCTTGGAATGATTATCTTTATATGGTTTGATTATGGATAGACTAGATCTATTGACGCATGTTTATCGTATGAATGTTATGCTCTGCGTATGTGTTGGTGTCTGAAATAGCTACAAAGTTATGAGTTAGAATTTGCAGATCTGTATGCGGGTTGTCTTTGGTAAAATTGCGTATACATGCAGGTTGGGTTCGTCCAAGTAGCGTATATAGTATGAAGTATGATATTTGAAGTTTCTATTGGATCTGGTTGTTGTTGCATAGTTATGTAGTCTGTTCTGTGTTCTGGGGACTATGTTGTTGACAGGGTTTCAGCATTGGGTGATTTAGAGATTGATGATGCAGGTTGTATTGCAATGGTGATTTTCTTATGGATCCAGTATGAGAATTTATGAAACGTGGTCCCTGGATGATCATAGGCTAGCACCTTCGTACTGGTAAATGTATTGGCCAATACAAGAGCCAGGGGGTTGTACCTCCCTTCCAGGAGCAGCAGGAAAATGAGTGAAGGTTGGAGCCTTCAGTAGGCCAGCACGCACATACTAGTAAATGGAACGGCTAGTACAAAAGCTAGGAAGGTTGTAGCCTTCTGCAGGTAGAAGCCTGCGTACTAGTGAAGGACTACACCAGTACATTATAAAAGAAGTTTCTTATTAAAGGAAGATAGAAACAAATTGCATCAGGTGGTTTTCACCCACATTGGGTTTCCACCTTATATCATGGTGTTCATGTGTGCTTCTTATGTATGATGATATGTTCTGTCTTACTGCATCTAATTACTGTTAATGTGGCTAATAATGTTCTGATGAATTTACTGAAGATAAGCTAACTGAATCATAAGATTACTGCATGTACGCTAGTTGCATTTAACACAGTCGCGTATATACGCGGATATGCTAAACTGAAGACACGTATATGAATCTGAGTATGAAAAATAAAAACTATCTGATTTGATAATATTGATTCACCCCCGCCCCCCTTCTTAGTATTATTTCCAACAATAATATGGATATCCAACATTGCCATAGATTTGGGAATGTTTATTCTAGTTTGGCCACAAGAATATCAACCCTCAACCATCATGTTTGGCGACCAATTATTGAGAAAATAAGGGCTTCCATAGAAAAAGATCATAACCATCTTTAAAATAAGAAGATAAATTCCTAAAACCTAATGTTTCAAAAGAATACAAAAACAAAACAAAAAATGGAACCTCAGAAAAACACAATTATATGTCAGCCATTGGTAAAGATGATAAAAATGATGAAATCGTTTTAAAATTACCTATTAAAAAACAATGAAAAATTAAAATAGAGGATGGTGAGACTAATTACTAGAGAAATGGTATAAAGAAGTTGTGAGTGAGATCACGTAAATATGACCATATCCAACGGCCAAAACTATTTTAGTTCTGAGAAGGACGCTGGTAACAAATAGGCATAATGAAAAAATGAATGATCTACCAAGGATAAACCCCAAACTGTCCTAGTCATCAGATCAGTTAATGTGATCTTTCCCCTACATATGAAGCACCCACACATTGATCATATACTCATGGTCATATGGGAAATGCCATGATACCATGTGGCAAGGTCACATGGCCACTATGGAGGTGGAACTAGTGTTAATCGTCCTAAGATTAGCCTTAAATCATAAATTTTTTCTATGCAGGAGCAAGATTGGTAATGAATTATTATCGAGTGTATGATGAAGGGTTCAATGTAAGGTCCAACCTAGGTCAAGAACCCAATAGTGTATAATGCAAAGATACTGTGATACAAATAAATAACCTATCCCAGTGGTGCATTTAATACATCCTCCTTAATTATTGTTCAAGAAAATTAACTTTTAAAGGCAGAAGTATGGACATTAAAGGGCCCATCAATGCATAGATATCTCGTACATCTCGTACACATAATTGCATAGGGCAAGTGACGACACTATTACATCACTAGAAAATTTATAACAAAAAACTAATGTTCACATTGTAACATGACAAAAAATAAATTGCATACAAAAAAACTAACAGGTTTTCATCGATACTATATGTCACCTGCAGTGACATAAAAACACCATGTGGCATGAAATACTAAACTTTTGTGTGACATAAGCATACCATGTGATAAATATTGCACATAAAACGGTATGTTATCTTGAAGAATTTATAGGCACTTATAAAACTCCAACCATGATGATGAATAGTAGAGAACATTTCAGGCTTGCCATTTCCCAACTTCTCTCCCTCCTTGTACAACTATAGTAACTTCATAGAGTACCACTCTTCTCCACCTCTTATCAATGGCCACAATCATATTTGTATCTTCACCTTTTGAGGAATCCCTTAAAATAGATGCAAAGAGACCCTTTGCAAGCCCCTTAGCCTATGATCACATGTCTACAACTCGGTTATCACCAATTATCTCTATTGAGTGAGCAGCAACATATTGGAAATGAATCTATTTAGTGTTTCTATGACACCCCAATAATGGCCATTGGCACCCATAATCATTGACTAAAACATATTTTAGATGCCAACAATTAGACCGAGTTTGCATGGTTTTCTAATATTTATTGTAGGGCACCAAAGTTGTTGCTTAATTACTACATATTCAACGTGACTAACATACGACCTTTGATTTATTTTCACGCATCAATGACAATTATGATGAACAATATTCATTTTACTATACTGAATATTCTTGCAAGTTTATTTCAGATTTTGTACTAGTAGTTTGGTAAATCCCCTTGCTATCGAGCAAACCCAACAACAAAAATTGCTAAGCTCATTTCATGTCAGCAAGATGTTATTTCAACATTATGTCAACCTTCCTTGGCTTCGATCTCCTCACATCCTTACCATTATACACTAGTTAGATATTTGCATGACATACAAAGTACATTAGTGTAGCTTAAGACATCGTCATCTCTTACTTAGCTCACATGTGTACATGAAATAATACATGTACGCTTTCCTTTTACTATGCTCATAAAAAAGTGTTATGAGTACGAAGTAGATCATCATAGATCCAGTAAATCCTTTCCCATCACTAGCTAAGTGATCACTATGATGCATCTGCTAACTACCGTCAAACATCTTCCTAGCATCAACTATTTGTTTCTCTCCTTGCTTGTAACCTTAGTTTATTAGCTTCATTAACATATCCTTTTTTGGTATACCTTATGATTAATTAACACCAACTAGTCATTGACTAATTAATTAGAACTTTATGAACTAACCCATCAATGTATTTAATTATGTTTTAATTAATTAGTCCTATAAAATTAAAAAATTACTAACTATATATATATAGACATATAATATCTATATATAATATATAATATATAATATATATATATATATATAATATATATATAATATAAAAATACAATATATAGTATAGATATAATTAACTTGATTTAAAAAAAAAAAAATCGATTTTATAATTAGCCTACAATAGCACAATCAAATAAAAGTTTTGCAATAAATGATATCACAATCAAATAAGAGTATAAACAATATCTTATTGTGCTATTAGAGGTAGGAAACCTTGGATCTCACATGTGGCTCAAGTGCCTCACTCACATGTTTCCATACCCACACACAAAACCCAATGTCCACTCTCCATGTTAGCTATGTGTTACTTGGTTGGTTGAGTTCACCCTCTTTGTAGCTGAATGTGGTTTATTCCCACTTGTACAATGGATCCCGATGCTCATAATTTCTTTATATTTTGTGCTCTTGTTAGGGTGGAATTTCCTAGGATTCTGGAAAAATGACTTGTTAAGAATATGAAGTAGGTTTTGTAGAGTAGTTATTAGATGCAAGAGTGGTAGTAGTTTTTTGGGTGAAAAAACATTGGGAAATGGCTTACTCAGGCATGCATCAATATCCAAAGTTACTATCGTCCCACTCATATTCTTCATGGACTCATTGTAATGGATTTAATGCCTAGCCTATTTTTCATTCAAATGAAATTAGTAGGTCCAACGCATCATCATTCAGGCCTACTTATCTAAGTTGGGATGGGTTTTGGATCTTCTCCATGCATACATTATATAAAAAAATTAGTAAGGAAGACACCATTCATTCCAATTTTTTAGTGGAGGAGGAGATAAGTATTACTATATACACCTCTCACCCATCTCCCAAACCCTCTCCTAGTTAGGGTTTGCAAAGTGAGAGATTCAGGGTATAAGAGATAGTAAGGAGGAGGAAGGGTTTAATTGAGAAAAATATGGATCCACTCTTTAGCTCCCATGGCCCCGATAAATTTGTTTTAAGGCACTCCATAAGATTAAATTTAGGATGTTGTGGGTGGAATTGACACGATTGGTGAAAACTAAGCCATATGTAGGTAAGAGTTGACATAATTTGTTAGGTCTTTAATATATGTTTGACTTAACTTCACACATCAATCACTTGTGGATTGCAGAAAAATACTTTATTGTCATTGTGATATTGTAAATTAAGGGTTTCAGGAGCCCTTTTCTTTTCGCATATATCTTTATTTCTTGGTACGTAATTGAGAAAATTTCTCAAAATCAATTTAATGAGCAGCAAGCTATGACGTTTTTATTTTCGATCTAGTTATTTTCGTATAGTTTTCATGCTTCCAATGAATTGAGCAATTATTCTTGATTCCCTATTCATCATGTGGGGTTTCCAAATTATAGTTTATTTTGGGTGAAATTCCATGTTTTTGTTGATTTTCCATTAAAATTACAAGCTGTGAATGTTCTTCATTTTGGGTTTTAATTGCAATTCCCTTCACTACCATGTTGTGGTTGTTAATTGACAACTTCTCCTAGTCTAATATTTAGACTGAAATTCTCTTCACCATGTCGTGGTTGTTAGATTTCTGACTTCTCTTAGTCTTTTTTATTATTTAAAACATAACAAAAATTTAATGAGAAATTAGTAATCCCCCCATATTCTTTGTTTCCACAAGCACTTACATTAATTAACCTTTCATTAGAGAAATTTCGAGGTCTAAAATGGGTCTCCTTAAGAATATTAAAAAATAGTGGAAATAATAAAATAAGATTAAATCACATCATCAACTATATTTTCAACTTATCTCCCTATGGTATTACTCAAATTTCAAGTGGGAGCACTCACTGGATGCATAATTTACTTCCTCATCCAAGGAGTACCAATTTCGCATACTTCCTATGGAACATGCTTCATGAAATATTAGAAATACATGAGAAAACATGATTGAAACCATGTTTTCCATGTATTTCTCATTTTTCGTGTAGTAGGTTCCATCAGAAGTATGAAACATGGGTACTCCATAAATGAGGAACTAAAATCTACATCCAACAAGTTCTCCCACTAAAAATTTCAGTAAAATCATAGGGAGATAAGTTGAAAATACGAGTTGAAAAGTGGTTTGTTTTCTTATCTTTTTAATTTTTTACTCCAAAAATGGTGAATCATCCCCCATGGGTAAGATCATTATCTTAGACCTTGTTGGTTCTTATAAAGTTTATTTTGGTTGTACATTTTTTGAGGTGCATTTTAGACCTCAAAAATTTCCAAATGAGGGGTTTGTTAAAACCAATATCCAAACATCTGTGTTTGTGCCTTATATAACTGCTTGTTTTATCGTCCAACCTTTTTTGACCTATTTATTTGCTTTCAAACACACATTACACCAAACTGTTATAAGGTACATATTTTGGTTATGGAGTATGTCTTTTAGCCAAGGGCTTGTATCTAAGTCTTATGACTTTCGTATAATTCTAATAGAATGTTGTATTTTCATTTTGGCTAGGTGTAACAACAGTAACACAAATTATTTTTGATTTATTGTTATTTCTCATTTCAGGTAGCCGAAAATGCACTTAATGCAGCTCTAAGAAAACACCACACTAATAGCAAGTTCATTAATTTCATTTCATAAAGAATTTGATTTTTTTTGGAGTAGCATGATCCATATTATCCACAATATTATGTTCATTTTGTCGACGTTTTGAACCCCAAAGGGGGTCCATCATCAAAACTAAATTTGATAGAATATGATTGATAGTTCCTTCAGAGAAGAATCTTCCAACCAGAAAATATATAAACTATAAATTGATAATTTTTTATCAAAAATTGTAGGTCGGCAGTTCTCCTCAATTTTTGTCCTTAAGATTTTGAGAAGACAGATCTCATTCCATGTATCCCCTCTGTACAAGGAAGTTATGTTATATTTTGAGCTTCTGTGGTAGTTTTTTCGAGTATCATGATCCGGATTATCCATAGTATTATGCTCATTCTGTTGACGTTTTGAACCCCAAAGGGGGTCCATCACCAAGACCCCCTTTCGGGTTCAAAACATTGACATAATGAACATAATATTGTGGATAATCCGGATCATGCTACCCCAAAAAAATACCACAAAAGCTTAATATCTAACGTGTTTTTTTTTTCAAAGCATGATTCATTCATATGGATTTTTTGTTCTCACACCATAATACGTTGGCTCTTCTAAGTAGTTTTGGTGTATTTCATCTTAATAACACATAGAAATGCCAAAATTTTCACTTGTTTTTTGCATGGAACTTAATGTCTTTCCTAGATTAGAGGTATCTGTTTAGGATATATTACTATTCTCACATGAATATATTGTATGTTTCAGGAGATATTATTATTCTTGCATGAGCATATAGTATATTTTAACATTCATTCACAATTTTTTTAAGGTGGTTAATTTCTACAAGTCTTTGTTGGAAAGAAAAGAAGAGGTAGAAAAGAACAATAATTTTGGGTTGTTTCAAGGTGCACAAATATGCAAGTGGATTTAGGTGCAAGATTTCAAATTCAAGCACTGATACCACATGTAAGGACCTATCCCTAGGTCCCAAACAACAAATAAAATTTTCACATAATGTCATAACCTAAAGGAAATATATTTGACAATTCAATGTATGTATTTGTTACATCATATTAAAAACATGTACATAATTATTTATGAAAATTTACATAAATTAAACAATAATAAGAAGAATACTTGATATGGTGGCTCAGATGCAGAGCTCCTACTAGGATGACCCACCTAAATATGACACCCTGCTAATTAGAATTGTATGTTTGACTTTCTAGCTAAAGGAACCTCCACAAGTTCCCGAGCCCTCTGAACCCAAGTCCAATCACAATTGTAATGTGTCCAAAATCAATATGACACGCTCTAAACTCCAAACTAGAAGAAAGTTTGATTTCTCACTCTCCTCTCCTGGTTTGCACTCTCCCCTCGATTGTCCCTCTCACCCCTCTCCACATAAATCCAAACCCTCTAAGAAAAAAATATAGTCTTCGATACTCATGCCTCCCTTCCCCATGAACGCAGACAACCCATCATAATTTCCATAACTCCCCCCTTATTTACGTCATGAAAATCCCCATAAATTCCTCAAGTCACTCACCTACATTTATCCTTAATTAACTTGAGTTCATTAGACCTTGTTAGGTCATAAGGATAATAAATAATTAAAATAATAATTTTAAAACAATAAAATAATATTAGTATATAATAATAATATTTACATTTTGGGTTGATCAATCCAAAATGGCTTCATGATAATCTTAATTAATTAAATTTGGAATTCATTATAATATTTATTAATTAAGAATCAGGATTAACAGTTGATCAATCAAATAACCACTAATCAATCTTAACTATTAGTCAAGTTAAATATTATTCACAAGATACTAATGTATCCATGTGAGGTGTGGGTATGTAGCTAAACAAGACACATCATAATCAAGTATAGAGAACAATCATTCAATTGGTAGGTTATTAACATGATATAAGATAATGGGTTCAGGTAGGGGCATTACATTTGATCTTGGATGTCAAAAATTGTTAACTTGGCATATTGCAAATTTGGATTTATAGAATGAAAGGAAATAAAAAATAATTTCCTCTATTACCTCAATTATGGGAAGCTGCTTTAGTTTCTCCATGATATGGACATTAGGTGGATGAGATGCCACAATTAAAAAATGTTTTCTATTGATTGCATCCTCAAAATAGGGGCCTTTCAATGATTAGGGTATATCCTTAGCCCCTTCGCGTCCACAAAGAAGAAGAAACAAGGAAAACATTAAACCCTTGAGATGTTGTAAGCAAAAAAATTGCTAATTATCCAAATACTTATCTACATATACACGGCGCTATTAGGTCATTATGATCCCTTTGTCCATCCCTACAACTCCATTTTTTACTTTTGTCTTAATAAATACAACAAAATTTTGGATTTGAATCTACAATATAATAGTATGGTCCTTATAAAATCTCATTAAACATCACCTATATTTTCATTACAATCCAAAATAAAATCATTAACCAACACATTTTATATAGACATTTTCTCAAAAACTTTCCTTATATCATCAATACATTGAAACATAAAAACTAGATTAAAAAAATAATTTCCCACAAACATATCTCACTCAGAATCTACAATGTAATAATATGGTCTTTATAAAATCTCATTAAACATCACCTATATTTTCATTACAATCCAAAATAAAATCATTAACCAACACATTTTATATAGACATTTTCTCAAACACTTTCCTTATATCGTCAATACATTGAAACATTAAAAATAGATTAAAAAATAATTTCCCGCAAACCTATCTCACTCAGATCTAATTAGCATAATGAAAGTATAAAATTACTTACTCTAAGTAAAATTAGCAATAAAATTATATCCCATCATTTTTAAATATTGAAAACCACATTTAATTTAAACAATTTATCATTCTTAGTGCAAGAAGCCATCCAACACAAGGTGACAAACAATACCACCTTGAGGGGCGGAAATCATGATAATTGAGGCAATCATTTCCAAAATACGAACGTTTAATTTATCAAACTTTCTTCCTTCCTCCCATGGCGTCAAATTTTATGACTCAAATCTTCATGTAATTTGTGATTTAAAAGACAGCATAAATTAAACGACCTAAATAAAAACTTATTTCTAATAATTTTTCACAAATATTGTTATATTAAAAGAAATTATATATATATAGTAAGACATTAAAAATAGGTCATAATGGAAACACAATATGAGTAAAAGATAAAGGTTCACAATCATGTGTATATTATTCTCGTGATATAAATATTCATTAATACGGTTTAAAAGAGAAATTTAAAACTTAATTTTAATAATATTTTTAGTAATTAAATTAAGTTTAATAATTTAAATAAATTGTAAATAATGTTTAGCTCATTGAGGTAGTTGAAATAGTGATATAGTAATCCCAATGTTATGCAGTAACGTTTAGCTCACGGGGTTGTTCAATTGGTGATTCGAGTATTGTTAGAAATAATGAAATTCAATATTCAAATACCATAAGTGAGAGATTATATTATTTTGTAAATTAATTTTATGTATGAAAATTAAAAATTTTAAAAATAAATAAATGTTATATTTTTTACTATTTAAATTATATTAAGTGAAGTAAGTTATTATTATTATTATTATTGCATTTCATCAAAATCTCATAAACTCATATTATATCATACAATTATTAATTTCATCATAACATTCAATAGGCATCTTTAATCTGTGTTGTGGGAAGTTGAATGTTTTTTATCACCAACTATTAGAGTAACATGTCCAAAATTTTAACAAATTTGTTAACACTAACATAATTAAAGTATCCACTAGTGTTGTGAAACAAAAAAATACCAACTAACATTCAAAATGTCAAGTGTTAGAGGATGTGACAAGTGTCTGGTCTTTAGCTCTAGAGCCAAGACGAGCATGAGGAGGAGGATCACACTAAATGTGGAACTCTATATGACCCAAAGTCACATCCATTTTTTCCAAGCATACCCATTGGTTTCTCTGAACTATTTTGACGTCTTGCAAACCTACAAATATCTTATAATGTATGTTGTGTACAGGTTTAGGAATCCAAGTAGAAACATCCTCTAGGATCTGAAAATCAAAGATAACATGTTTTTCTATAACACCCATGGATTCTAATTGACAAATCTCATTCGAAGTTTCAAGCAAGATGATAGAATGATACATGTCAACAACTTCCTGACCCTAAACCTCCTCTTGTGCCCCTACTATGCATTCATTAACGTCACATATCTAGTAGGGAAATATGGAGTTAGACAACTATACATGGTTTACATATTGCAACATAAAAAGGGTGATGGATACATAGTGTTCATTCCAAAATTAGAAAAAGAAGCCGAGATAATCGTAGATCTTGGGGTAAAATAGACGTGAAGTCATCCAACACACATGGTGACAAGCATGGGCAAAGTAGGTAGGAGCATTTAGGGCAAAAAGATCCCTATGGTAAAAGGAATCTACAACACTGATAAAATAGGAACGATAGAACAAAACCCAAAAGAATGCAAATTCGACCCTCTTTCAGCGAAGAATAAATTATGGTAAGAGTTCTGAGGCTCGGTGAAAGAGTTAAAAACATACTCTATATATTCTTCGCATATATTCTTCGGTGAAAGAGTACTCTGTATATTCTTCACATATATTCTTCAGTGAAAGAGTTCTGAAGCTCAGTGAAAGAGTTAAACATGTACTTTATATATTCTTCGCATATATTCTTCGGTGAAAAAGTTCTGAGGCTCGGTGAAAGAGTTAAAAACATACTCTATATATTCTTCGCATATATTCTTTGGTGAAAGAGTTCTCAGGCTTGGTAAAAGAGTTAAACATGTACTCTATATATACTTTGGTGAAAGAGTTCTGAGGCTCGGTGAAAAAGTTAAACACATAATTTATATATTCTTTGCATACATTCTTCGGTGAAAGAGTTCTGAGGCTCGGTGAAAGAGTTAAAAACGTACTCTATATATTCTTTGCATATATTCTTCGGTCTGTGGGCTAGGGTGGGCACGGGCGATCTATAGTCAGGTTTTCTAATATCAGGTGCACACATTCCTTATCTTTTTCTTTTTCTAATATATATTTGCTCATATAATTTCAAGTATGAATATTTCACCACAGTTACTGTTGGGTCCCTATAATACTAGTGATTACCCCATTACTATGGTAGTTGTACCCCTTATTTATATTTTTGTGCCTCTATTGCCCCCATATTGTTATTTCTGTGCCCCATAGAATCCCTCTATTGTTATTTTTGTGGCTTTATATTATTATTGTTAGGTCGGCTGGGTTATATTGTGACTCCCT
>APFE030591095.1:0-10106 GCA_000404065.3 Pinus taeda
AATATATAATATTTAAAAACATATATAAACTATTAATACACGAATTTATTATTAAATTTATATTAATTTGTTACCCTTACCTTTAATTCAATAGATCCTTACTAGTCCTGAGTAATAGTAAAACTGATTATATTAGATTAATTTATATTGAAACCCTAACAATTCATAGTAAGAATAAGTCCTTTATCGTATCCTATACTACCTTAATAGAATGTATATCTTTATGGATATGCCCCTTTTAATGGACAATCTAAAGAGAACTAGACTACATAACATAATGATCATTATATTTAGTTGTCTTTACATTTAAAAATATTATCCGTAATTCTATTAAATTTATATTAATGAATATATATTTAACATATTTTAATTTATGCTAAATATTAATATTTCCCCTTTCTCATAGGTTCTAGTATTTATAATATGAATTAAAATTTATTTTAATCCTGAGTTAAGACTAGTACTATAACATTATTATAATAATATATTACTAATTATTATTTATTACCACTCTTATTTATTACCATTTTATTATTTCTAGCAATTTTAATATATTATTTCTAAACAAATTTAATATTATTAACTCAAACATTGGTAAATATTAAAATAATATTTTGGCATTATAAAATTATATAATAAAAACTGATTAGTCATTTCTAGTCTTTTTTTGGTCAACCTTAGCCGTTTTATAGCCATTTTTTCAATATAGCCGATTTTAGTCAAACCTAGCCGTTGGAGGATCTACTAGCCCTATTTAATATGCAGCCTTGATCTGGTTCTTCAACTTGCCCTGACGATGAGCCACACTCGTTGGTTCGAAACGCATCAACAAATGTTCTATCACGTGATTTACGCCGAAAAGACTTTTCTCATAAAATTATGTGTGTTAAACAATAATTTAGATTTTAAACAATATTATATAGAAATATACTCAAACGTATATTATATTCTTTTAATTCTTTCAAACGTTTACAAAATTAATAATAATAAAATATTATTATTACCTTTCTTTCACCTTCTCAATTCTACCACATTATTTAAAAATGTCTTCTTAATCATGCATTGAATTAAAGAATTAAACAAGATTAATATAAATTAAATAGAGTTCTAGTCTTTTCAAGCTTAAGACAAATGTGAGTTTATAGAATTCTAAACAAGAATTAAGAATGATTAACAAAAATGAATGCAATGTAGATATCTATTTAATAATACTATATAGCCAATTATATAATGATGAGATAATTGTTATTATTATTATAAATGCCCACCAAGACCCATGTATACTATGGAACCTTCAAAGGTAAGAGATTACTCATATTTTTTTTACGTTTTGTTTTTATGCTCAAAAAGCATTATGAGAGTGTTCCAAGATTACCATAATTTTTCCAATTTAAAGGGTGAAGAAGGTTGGCACTATGACAAATATTTTGAATATGACCTAATTGAATGAGAGGCACAACGAAAATGGAACAAATAGTGAATCAATAGGAGGAATTCAAAGAATATATTTGATATTGTCTCTTGTTACAATCGCACATGTCTATTTTGCAGATATTTCAATTGGTTATAAAATCTAAGTACTCTGTATTCATGAGGAGGCGACTAAGTGATTATGTGAACCATCATCCAATAATGATGCATAGTAACTTGTCATTATTACATAAGGAAGATGTATAATTTAACATCCCCTCTTAAGACTTCACTATTGAAAATGAAACTTACACACAATGACACAATAGAAAACAAACCCTGACATTCTTCAAAGGCTTTAGTTTTGAAAGCAAGGCTTGTTTTGGCAAGAATCCTTCACGATGTTTATTTTTTGGCTTGGTGTATTAGAAACATTGAAGGAAGTCCTTTCTTGGACTAGATGTTGATGTTTCTTGTCACAATTTGGTGTTTGGATTAGTGTGCATTTATCACAATGAGTTAGTATTCCTAGTGGACAGGTTCCCTTAGCCCTCGCTGGGTAAGTGTTTTAGTTTATAGTTGTGCATCTATTTATAAGTCAGTTTATTGTTCCTTTAAACTCTAATAAACTTGGGGTGAGCAGTTCATTGGTATTTCAGTATTCTTTCTTCACTATAACACTATTTCTCACTTCGGGGAAATCATTGAAAAGTCGTATTATAGTAATCTTTCTTCTCATTTCGCGTCTATCAACCGTGCTTCATACTTTTATTTTTAAATTACTTGGATTACAGACTGTTATTGCTTCTCTATTTTATTATTCATTGTTTCAGATGTAGGTTTCTTTCATGGAAACCTTATATCAATTTGTAGCCCTGGGGATGTCCAGAGAGAAATATGAGAAGCACCAAGCAGTGGCATTAGTTATAGGGGTAACATGAATTGTAGGAAATTGCTTGGCATAAATATTTCCTTTGTCTGATACTCCTATTCGATCTTGGAAAGTTTGTGGAGTTTCTAGGAGGGCTAAGCCAGATTAGTCTCTAGGTAGTCTAGTGGAAAATGTTCAATGTGATGTTTTATATAGAGAGCAAACTTTAGAAAATATCTCACTATTGGATGTCACCCATCTCTTTTGGGTTGTTTGGGTTAACAGACTTCGTTGTCTGACACACATATTTTGCTTCTCTCCTTGGAGTTTGATGAATGTTTTAGGCACACTGTGTGTTTATGCTACCATTTACAAACATGAGGGGTTGTCTTTCGCGTACCAATGGGACAATATTTCATGGGAACAATTTATAGATGCATCTAATGTAGAATTGATTGCAAAACAAGAAATTTGGGCTGCCATAGATCCTTATGCAAAGAATCGGGATTTTAATTATGAAATTGAAGATGTGTATAAATGGAAACGCCTCTAGAGAATTCTTACAGAAAAATTTGATCTGGAACCATTACCATATGAGGATGAAGAGTTCAGTCTAGTTGAGGTGATGAAAGACAAAGGTCTAGTTTGGGATGCAATTGTCAACGAAAATAAACTCTTAGATTGAGCACTTGGGAAGGAAGTCACACATGCCTTTGTTTTGAGTATATTATATGATTGTATTACATTTAACATTAAGATTTATTTTTCACTCAAATTGGGCTATAGTTAAATCACATAAAATATCACATATTTTTTCATCCATACTTTTCTTCCATATGCACTACTGACTTGTGGTGTTTCCTTTGCAACATTCGATGTTAATGAATCAATTTTACCATGTGAACCCATAAAAAATTATGTTGGTAGTCACGTCAATATGCAATGTGGTATATTCTTTCTGTATAAATCATAATTTGGTGCATTTTAGGGTTCACAAGACATTTAGAGTGAACATCAAGTTCAACACACTTAATCTAAACTCATAATATATAAAATGTCTCTCCAAATATTCACAATCATTATTAATTGAGAAGACACTCCAAATGCACAAAATATCAAGAGAAGCTCAAATACTGATCACCTTCTCCAATCAACTTAAATAAGGATTTCCATTTTTTAAATAAAAAAAGACAAAATTTTAGCATTTAAAGAAAGTTCTCCAAAGAAATATGAACAAAGATAAATCTCCAAATTATGGGAGAATTGAATTCCTACCAGTGCCAAGAGATCGATCATATTTTTATGTACCCCCTAGATTATTTAACTTGTGGCAACAATCTCTGAGTCCTTGGTGATACATAATTATGTTTCCCAATAGGAGCTACTGGAACAGAATGTATCCATAATATAGTGTAGGATTTCCTGCAAATTCTCTACAAATCTACCTCTAAGATCTATGTAGAAAATTTGACTGTAGATTAACTTGATAATGCAATATATCAAAGCAAAATACTATAATATACTTCTACTATCAAACTTGCGGAAGCTTAAAGATCGAGTTGAACCAGAGCTGAACACATATAACCATAAGAAGAATCAATGCACATGAAACACAAAAAATACTCAGGGGAAAGCCTCAGCTAAAAACCCCACTATCTGTATTATCATACAAGATGGAAATTTCTCAAGATTACACAAAGCCTTAACTCTCACAACTAGCCATCTCTCATTATAATCCCCCTAGATGCTCACAAGAAAACAAAGCTTCTCCCAAGCCTTCTCCTCTGCCCTCCAAGCTCCTATTTCCTTGCGTTGTTCCTAGTGGATGATTCTCACCTCACGAAAGTGGAACACTGCTCTTACACACAGGAAAACTGCGCAATCCTCAAGGAACCTTTCCTTGACTGCATGGATGAGTTTCCTTTATAGGAAAACACATGCAACTGATAGTAACCTATCCTTGACATTTAGTTCAACTGGGTCTTTCTCTGAATAGACATGCATGAGTTTCTGATGAGGGAATCTTCAGTTATCTAGAGTACACTGGTTGAGTTTGTGCATGCATCAACTGACTGATAACTCACAATTAGTTCCTCAAACAGTTTGGAACTGATTTAACTAGACTTAACTCAGCAAACTAAGCTAACAAATTACAACTCAAATATAACTCAATCTTATGTCCTTAATTAAGGGATAATCTCCTTAATTTAAGGGATAACTCTTGCATGATTGCAGAAAGACTTCTAACTTGAATTTCTCCAACTAATTAATCCACAATGAATTAATTAATTATTTTTCAAGCAGATGGTGAGACTAAATTCGAATTTTAATTCACAATTTTAATTCAAGGACAAATTAAAATTGGAATATTCTAGATTCTATTTTTATCATTTCTTGTTGCTATTTTCAACATATAGGAGTTCCCTTCTCCTGAACATCTAGACTCGACCTTAGAGAATGGCCACAAATCTTTGCTTTTAGCAACTCAGTAGAAATCATGTAACTTGAAATTGATGGACTACCTTGAGAATCATGTTCAGTATGCTCAATTTTAACATATCTAAATGAACTGCATATTCTAGGTTCTTTCTTCTATAATATTATTTTGCCTATCCTCCTTCCTTAATAGTAACTTATGCCTAATAATAGCTGCATTGTGATTCATACCAAACAGAGTATCTAAATTCCCTTACACTTTAAAAAGCATCCTCAATTATTGTACCACCCACCTCGGCATCCACTCTATACATCCTAGGTTATTCTTAATTAATCAAGAGTATAAAAACTTTAGGGTGCGTTCTATGTGCACTAAAATGCCTGTGAGGTCCAGCATTATGTATGGGGGTTCATTACAACCCTGGATATATTTTATGAGTTGATGTGATTTTTTTCTTGTGACTACAACTTAGTTTTGGTTCTCACCTAGTTATCATGATTCAAACCTCAGTCATTATCTCAAATCATTGCAACATTGGATATATTTTGTGATATAATGTGATTTTTTTTTGTCAAACTGATTCAAAAATCAATTATTATATCTCAATATTGAGTTTCTAATTATCTATTTTATGTATGAACCCTACAAAAAATCGCAAGAACATTTGATTTTACATTGTGATCTCCCCAACATGGGTGGGGGTTTCAGAAATTGGAGAGAAACTTGAGTGGTTATTGTTAGAAATTGTTTTATAAGATGGTAAAGTTGCATGGTATGTGGGCAATCTGGATGCCATAACAAATATATGTTTTGAATTTTCTAGTGTCTCTAGCCACCATGCAACTAATAGGATCCATTTCAACTGAGAATGCCAATACATCAGTGTGCCAATGACAAGGATCATTTATTTTAGCTTGTGACATCCCTAACCCTTTTCTCTGATTGTGGATCAAGTTATAGACTAGAATAGACTCTCTCTTCAAAAGGCTCTACAATATCTATTGGATGTATGGAAAGGTTATCATAAAATTTGTACAAAAAAATCCTCAGGGATGTCTCAACTTACTCTATGTGTGCTGTAAATAATCAGTTCTAAAACATTTTTCATACAGATGCTCACTTGTTTAGAGGAAAAATTGAACAAACTATGTAAACATTAAACCATTTAGATATTCAGGTTCTATTGTTTTTTGTCCTTGTTTACTGTCAATCCTCATCTTTTAAAGTTGTAAAACATCTTTCATATAACCACTTGTTTAGAGGCCAAACTCAACGTGCTATACAAACTATTTAATTTTTTGTCCTTCACATCACATGCACTTCATCATCAACTTCTCCTTTCCCAAAAAGGAAGCATAAACTTTTCTTGATTTATATATTTATATTTCCTTGTTTCCATTGGTAAGTGATGAACTAAGTATTTATAGGACACACAATGTAAGTTGAGACATCCCTGAACCAACGGACATTTTTATGGGTTCGCATGGGACAACTGATTCACTGACCGTAAACTATTAGATTGCATTTATTTTTTAGCTTCAAATGTTTTGAGAAGGGCTTCAATAATATGCATGCTTTGAGCTAATATCTGTTTGATTTTACAATGTATAAATATATGGGTTTGACTTCAAAGCCAATGACTTGTACTTAAGAAATCACAACCAATTTTTTCTTGGAAGGGCATTGACGGATGTCATAAAATAATTTGAACTTTCCAATGACTAAATTTTCATGGGACCACAAAGGTCACTATATGAAATTTCTACATGCATGTTTTTTCTTCACCCATCCTTTTTTGTCAAATTTATCCCTATGTTTCATGTCTAAAATGTGAAATTCACAATAACTATTTCATGTTTTTACCAATCAGATAGACGAATAGGTTATATAAAATTTGGGGCCATTATTTTAAAACCAAGGTGAGGTGTGGTCTTTTATTGTAATAAATTAATATTTTCATTGGGGTGCTTATGGACCACACTTGCTTGATTTTGAATATAAAATTATTTGAAATGTTGTTGAATGATCTCTACATTATTTTTAGCTCCATTACATGGGTTAGATTCTCTTAAGCAAAATTTGTTGGATTAAAATAATAACATGGAAGACACTAAGGAGATTAGTGGTAAAAGGCAATGTGATTTTTTGAATAGTTTCAAGGATCATAAGTGAAATAAAAGAGAGGTGGCCCAATAGTCAGAGGAGGAACACATGCATTTTTCTCAAGAAGAGGTGTAGTTGATGTTATTCTTGGGTTCAATTTCCAAATTGCAGATATGTACAGTTTTACTCAAGGGTAGATCTTAATTCACATGGAAATTCAAAATTTGTTCGCAAAATTGTTATAGTCCTTTGTATAAACATGTTTCAAACTATAAAAACATTGCTTTGTATTGATTAATGTTGTCTATAGCAAGAGAAAATGATCAACAAGAAATATGGAGGAATTGTATGGAAACAACCTTTGATTTTGAATGTAGCAAATCAAGATTTGTTTCTTTACTTACGAGGCATTCATGTTCGCATAATCATACAAGGTCTTTAAATTCAACATAGGCCTCATGATTTGTAAGGCTGAAGGAAGCAATATTGCAGTAAGATTCATTATAGCATGGTCGATGGATGTCATAAAATAATTTGGACTTTCCAATGACTAAATTTTCATTGGACCACAAAGGTTATTATGTGCAATTTCCACATCCATATTTTTTCTTCATCCAACTTTTTTTGTCAAATTTGTCCCTACACTTCTTGTCTAAAACACAAAATTCACAATAACTCTTTCACATTTTTACAACTTTTTACTAGTCAAATAGATGAGTAGGTTATATAAATTTTGTGGCCATTATTTTAAAACCCATATGAGGTGTCGTATTTTGATGTAAAAAATCTTCATTTCATTGCGGAACTTATGGACCACACTTGCTTGATTTCCAAGATTAAATGGTTTGAATGTTGTTGAATGATCTCTACATTATTTTGAAATGTGTCACATGGGTTAGATTTACTTAAGAAGAATATGTTGGATCAAAACAATAACATGGCAGACACCAAAGAGATTAGTGGTAAAGAGAAACGTGATCTTTTGAATAGTTTCAAGGATCATGATGGAAATAATATAGAGGTGATGTCAACATTCAAAAGAGAAACGCGTGCAAAATTCCCAATAAGAGGTGTAGTTGATGCAATTCTTGGGTTCAATTTCTAGATTGGAGATACATGCATTTTTATTCAATGGTATATCATGATTAACATATAAATTTTAAAATTATTTACAAAATTGTTATAGTTCTTGATCAATGGTTGTTATTGATGTCAAACCAAGTAGCACCAGGGGCTACCCCAATATTGCATGGGAATTTTGCTTGACAACTCATCTTATTCAGAGTCAAGGATATTCTATATGGATTCTACTTGTCAAGATGTTTTCATCGATATATGGCATGCCAAGTAGTTCTTCATAGTTTGAGAGTTATTCGTGTTTGAAATTAGTAACCCTAGTTAGTAGGCTAAAACCCCATGGGGTTGTGGCATGGTACTCATCATTGGTTGTGGTCATTGAATAGTCAATAATTAATAATGTTTAATGCTCCTACAATTTCTCCAACGTTCACTTGTTGAGGACCCTCTCAACTCAAGACATTTCTATAAATAGTGACCCTCATATCCTCCATCAGCAAGCACTTTTCAATGAACTATCTTGTGAGAAGACCTTTGTAATTTTTCAGCCCTCATGAGCTTCTAACGCATGATCTTTTGCAAGGAGTTTAAAATTTTATTGAGGTCTGATTAGGGCACAAAATTATGATCAAGTTTGAATGTTTGTTTTGAACCAATTTTAGAGCCTTGGATTCTAGGATTTTGCTACTTCAAACAGGTCTCGTGGAATTTTTGCTATAACCTTTTTTCTACAAAGCTTAAGGAGATGAAATTAAAATAAATTTGAGAAGAAATATTGATGAACCTTGTGACCGAATTTCAAATCTTGGTTCACCATATTTTCATAGACATGATATGAGGAAGTTAGGGTTTTTCCAGGCTCCCGAATTCCACATCAAATAGGTGACCTTTGGAAAATCGTCATAACTCTCTCTAATAATTGGATTCAAACTTCATAAATCGTGACATAAAGAGGACATACTATAGTTTGTTGGGTATCATTTTCATTTTCGAAGGTCGAAACGGTGACACGTGGAGCTTCGTACAAGTTCGCTTTATTGAACTAGTCTATAAGAAGGTCATTGTGGGAGATTGGGCATAAATATTTCTTGAAGAATCCAATCTCAATAAAACTTGTGGGGTTGGAAAGAGGACTTATAGGGCTACTATATGACAAAATTTCATACCTTGGAGATCTGAAATTACATAGATACAACAGATTCAATATCGAGCTCTAGAAGGCAAGAAAAAGCATGCATTCAAGGATCACTGTAGTAAGGACCACACATCAACAGCCAAGGGTAAGCCTTCTACAACAAGGTATGTATGATTAGTGTTTGAATTTTAATTTTGAGTATCATCTCTGGCATATGTTTTTGCATGATAGTGTAAGTATCTTTTTTTGTATTTGTTTGGGTCTTGCTTGTTAATGCATGTGCAGGAAGGATGACTCTTTAGAACAAATCGGACACATACTAGAAGGACATGCAATGCCAAAGTACCATTACTTGAAGGAAGCACGATAGTACCTCAGCAGTTGCAAGTGATCCAAGAAGCAACGTTGAGTCACGTGTCAGGTCTTGTCAAAAATCCAGTGTTGTAAAAGAGTCATCATTGAAAGAGTCATTATTGTAAAAGATTCAATTTTCCTAGAGTCAAAGAGGCATTTTTGGGAGGTATAGGAGTCATTGTTGGGATGATGTCATGGCTGGTTTGTAGGTCATAGTGTGATTGGGTGTTCAGTCAAGTACAAGAAAATCATTGTAAATCATATTGTATCATGGATCATTGTCCTTGGTATGGGATTCCACGCTCTTGTCTAACTTATGATCATTATAGGGTGGCAGGGAAGTGCTAGGCAGGTGCATGAAGTCACCTACAGGTTGGAGCCTGTGAACACTTCAGGGTGGTAGGTTGGTCTAGGATGTTAGGGCATCCATTCAGTTGATTGTTAAAGAAACCAAGGCGTTGGGGTGTCCTTCCAATGGGAGCTGGAGAAGAATCCTTTTCTATAATTCTAGGAAGTTGTAACTTTAATTTCAGTTGGGGCTAAATATTAAAGAATTTATTAGAAAAGAATTCGATGGTTTTTGACCCAAAGGGGGTTTTCCAACTAAAATTATTGTGCCTATTGTGTTCTTTTGTTTACTGTTGTTACTAGATAAACATTAATAATAATTGAAGATTAACTAATGCTCTAAAAAGATTTAAAATTGTTAATTGTTAAGG
>APFE030591098.1:0-13856 GCA_000404065.3 Pinus taeda
TTTTCCAACCAAGATGAATGGGTACCTGAATCAATAGTAGAGGAATTGACTCAGGAAGAAAAAATGGAGCAGACTGTGAAAGATCTGGAAAAAACCCTTGACTTGGATTCTTGTCAACAGGTCTTCTTCAAAGAGCCAGTCCAAGTAGGAGAAGGCACTTCTACTACTCCAGCTGCATAGGACACCCAGCAAGCTCCTACAACAACAACTACAACAAAGGGGAAAGAAAAGATGGATGAACAACAACAGGTAGAGACAGGGCAACCCAACACATCAAAGGATCAGCAGTCAGGGCAAGCCCCTTCAGAGCAAACTGAACAACCCGAAATCCCAGTTTTGCAGACTCCTCTCAATGATGAGAGAGGCAAAAAGAGAGACAAAGAGGAAATCAGACCTCCAACAGGGTCATCACATCAACCAGAAGCCAAGAGGCCGAGGATTGACCCTGAAATAGAAGAAGGAGATATCAGTGAGGAACGAGCAGAAAGCCACAACAGAGAACGGAAAATAAGCCAGCAGACTGCCACTAGCTCATTTCATCTAGAACAGGCCCTACAACACACCACAGAGGTATCCTCCTCAAGACAACAGGGCAAGAAACCAGCTGCAATCAAAGAAGGCTTCATAGAGATCAAGGCACAAAATGAATTGGTGAGAGTGCAGCTTTATGAGCAATTCTTGAAGACATCTCCAACCAAAAAACAAAGATTGATGGCTGCCCATGATCTAAAGGAGGAAAAAATGATCTTCACTCATTTGAAGCCTAAAGTCCCACATCCCAAGACCCCTGCAGATTACTATAGAACAAACCTGGAGGTATTTTCCAAAGACATACACCCCATGGATAAGATTGAGCTGCACAAACAGATTGAGGAAATGGTGTATGCAACACTTGCAGATAGGGCAATGCTGGCCCATCAGTTAAAGGAAGCCCTGAAGAATACAAACACACAACTTGATTTGGAAAGGTTGTCTTCCTCTGCAAAGGACAACAGAATAAAGACTCTGGAAGACATAATAATTGATTTGGGACATGACCTAAAGGATCCAAAGGGTGTTAGAGCCCTCATGAAGAAGAACGAGGATGACATTGCTACTCTAAGAAGGCTGGCAAAATTGCCTCCTACCATTCACCCTCAAACAACAGAACTTGCACAAGAAAAGCAAGTAGATGATGCTATGGAGCTGCTTCTAGTAATGAACCAAAGAATATTACAAATGGAAGCAGAATTAGAGAAAGCACTACAGGACAAGCAAGGGGAGTCAACCTCTCAGCCGCCTCAAACATCAACAACTCTTAAACCTGCCCCTCCCACACAAGTAGCAATAGCCCCTCCTGCTATTCCATCACCTACCACAGCTACATCCGCAACAGGAGCAACAACAGAAGCAACAACAACAGCAGAATCCAGCATGAGCATGGAGGACTTGATGAAAGCTGTTAAAGAGCTTGAGACTCAAGTAATTGAAATTAATGATGCCAAGGATAGACTGGCCAAGCTCGAGACCAGTTAAGATAAATCAAAGATGACAGTAGCAGAGAAACAAAGGGAAATAAAGGCCTTAGAGGCCAAAGTGAAAACTCTGGAAAACGAATTGCTGCTAGGTAAAACCCTAGCAGAAATAAAAAATATTATTTGGGCCAAAATTGGCCAATCAATACAGGACCAATGGAGGTCAATTCAGGAAATTTTTGAGCAGGTTGAGATGATAGATATGGCTCATGTGGAAATACAAAGAGCTAGGACATCCCCGGGAATAATGCCCGAGCAGGTCACCAAAATGATACATTTCCTCAATAACCGCACTAGAGAGGAACTGACAGCTCTAGAAATAAGCAGTAGAACAGATACAATCCTGACAGCCAAAAAGGTACTGACCTTGAGGAATTTTACTCAAACTCTGGAGAGAAAATGTCAGGAAATGAAAGCAGAGATTGATGAATTCAGGGCAAAAATGATAATACTACAGGACAAAGGACTGCCAAGCCTAGTGACTGGCACAGGACAACTACTGTCATATAATCAGTATATGACAATGATCAACAATTATGTTGAAAATCAGATAACAGCATCTAGCAGCTCCACAGAAGAAGCAGGGCCTCCCTTTGGGCAGTCTCTCTATGACAAGTTAGAAAATATTTTCTTTATTGAACATGAAATAAATCATCTGTTTGAGGTGCCTCCAAACTTCTACAGACATACAGAGGTAGATGAAACACTAGTGAAAATGAGGAGGCATCAGCTACCTCCAGCTGATTGGTGGCAAGCAATGTTGGAGATTTTGCCCAGATAATGCCACTATGATTTTTGCCTTTTTGAGAAAAATCAAAGTTTTCAAGTCACGGTACAGGTCAGCAGGCAGGTCAGCAGACAGATCAGCACACAGGTACCCTATTTTTGTATATATATCCCCTCAGATAACGTATTGAGGGTCGGTTATAGTGTAATTCTTTCTGAAGAGCTCTATTGTATTTCTGAGACATTTTGACAATACAAATCGTTGGTGGAGATTTCTGGTTCCTATGCTGTCTGGAGATGGAAATGAATAGCTTTGTTTTGTTGCAGAATTCCTGTGTCATTTGCTGAAGTAATAAGTTTCTCTGAACTGTGTATGTGTTTTCTGTGTTTTCCATAATTCTCATGTTTTCACAATCCTAGTAAATAGAGAAAAAGAATAGCCTAGGATTTGTTTTGAACACCCTATGCTCAATCTCTATTTCTAAATATGTTTTCTTCTGGATTAGCCATGGATATGAATTCTTAATTGCTCATGTCTAAACTAATTATGTCATGGTGAATATTGTTTAAGAATTCTAAACTGCTCTTAAGCAATACTTTCATGTTTCTTTATTAGCATAGTGAAAGATTCTTAATTGCCTTTCACTCACTAATTCCATAATTCCATCAAAAAATATGGTAAATTGATTCACATATGCCCATCTAGCTCTACAGCAACACTTTGCCTTCATAAATCTACTTTTAGCAGCACAAATACCTCAACTCCATTGCCCAATGGACCAAACTGTTCTATAATCTATATCTCAGTTCTGTCTGGATTCACCAACCCACCAAATTCAAACAAAACAGTACACCATAACTAGCCTAAAAACATTCATCAAACAAAGCTAAATTATAAAGAGAGAGCCCTCTCTGGTTGTAGGTAGGCTAGGACCTGTAGCTAAAAGATTGGTCAGTAGTTACCTTGGCCTTATTCCCTTTAGGAAGCAGGGAACAACTCGAGTGTTAACAGGGCGAACCTACCTATGGTTTGCGGTCCATCGTTTTGGACGCAATGGTTTTCGGTCCATGTATTGGATGCTTCGGCATGTATAAATATGTATTGTAACATTTAAAGGAACATAATGAAAAATCAAGCTGGTAGTCCCGGTTTTTGGATCTAGTGGGAAATATCTGTGTATATGTGTTTTATGTGTTATGCTCTTGCATTTTTATTTTTTTCTGTGATTTAGAATTCATATGCAGGTAATTTTTGTACAGGGTTAAAACCTACAACTATTTCCTAATATGAAAATTATCAAATGTTTGGTTATATTTTTATAAAAATATTCACATTTCTAATGACTTTATATAGTCTTTATACAGTTTTGGTGATAGTATCTATAAAGTTTTGATGATTTTTAGGGTAAAATATTTCTAGCTTATAAAATATTGGCAAATCAATTCTAGGAAAAATGAAAATTAGCGATTTATTTTCTTCGAAAAAGGCATGGAAAATTAGCCCATATTAGCCCCTAAAGTTTCCCTGGTCCTCATGTTTTCTGCTCATATTTGTTGAAAAAGGCAACAATAAATTCTCAATTTGATTTTTCCTTGATTAAATTGAGAAAATTTGAATTCCCACATCAACAGAGAACTTGGATGTAGTTAACTTGTGTGACATGGCTTGTGTCACCTAGTTTACTTGGTAAATTTGAGTTGGAGGAGTTAAAGTTCAATTAAGCATATTTGATTTCTAATTTGTAGGAATCAAATTTAGTCATTTCAAGTTGTTTTCAATTAAACTAGTTCCAACTAGTCGAGGAACTAGTGGAACGTCAATTGTGCAATGGTACTTCAGTCAAACTTAGTGATCATCCAATTAACTGATCAATCAACCCAAAATAGCTAGTAGAGAATTTGAGTTACCTAGTTGAGGTGGAGATTCCAAGGTAGTATAACATCACTTATAGACTATTTTAGAGTGTACAAGTGTTGCATGGAACCCGATGATCAACCTAAGGAATTGTGCAATTCATTTTGGAGAAATTCCTAAATAATAGGGGCCTAATTTCTCAAGGAATTGCGCAAGGAAATAGGGGCTCAAGCAGAGGTTGAAATTGACTAAGATTGGGTCAGAGTTTCTCAATGAGCAGAGAGATAGGTTATGAACTTGCAAGTTGTGCTCATTTGAGAAAAGCAATTGTAATACATCTCTATTCATCAGATTAATGCAAGCAAGCATTGAGGTTTTTAGTAGTTTACTTTCCCTGGGAAAAATACTATTTGTATGTGTGTGATTTCTTATTGCATGTCTAAGATTTTTGTTCTAAATTGTGAAATAATGTCCACAGAGCAATAGAGTAGGTTTGTGTCTTATGATTTTGATTAAAACTTCATAAGAAGTTGCAAATCTACACCAGATTTCTACATGGTATCAGAGCAATATTCACATTAGAGTAGGAATTTCGAAGTTGTTTCTTAGGAGGTTCAAATTTGGAGTTCAACGCAACAATATTTCTTTAGAGTTGAGAATATGGCCTTCAATGGAATAAGGATAGAGTATGCCTTGGAAGGCACCTCTAATATTTTTGCATGGAAGGATCACATGGAGGCGGTATTGGATGACAATGGATTGTTAGAACACATCAAGACAAATGTTGAAAAACCACCAGATTGTGATGCCCAGAACCTTTCTCATTGGAAGAAAGATGTAGGAAAGGTGAGGAGAATAATCTTGGAGGAAGTACGAGATAAAATTGTCTCAAGTATCCACAAAAAATAAAATCCATTCACAATGTGGAAAGTAATGACAAAATTGTTCGAGAATAATAGTGACCACAAGAAGCTGGTGCTCAAGGATATACTTCAAAGTATCAAAATGCAGAAGAATGACACTATTTTACAGTATATGAGCAAGTTCACACAATGTCGTGATGAACTTGGTGGGGTTGGCATTAATGTTCCTGAAGAAGACTTGGTAAGCCTTGACCTTCTGGGCCTTCCCAAGAGTTGGAATAACATCAAGATTTGGTGAATGGGAGGTAGAAACTACCGAATTAAGAGAACTTATGGTATGATTTGGTACAAGAGGAAATAAGGAAGAATAACAGAGAGGGGATTTCATCCGAGGGAGAGGATGAAGAAAACTTTGCATTGGATGGAAAGGAAAAGAAGGGAAAAGGAGAGAAATCACAATCCAAACCATTTATCAAAAATTAGATGCTTCCATTATCATGAATTCAGAAACTATTCCATGAAGTGTCCACATAAGAAGGTAAACAAGAAGACCTCAAGGGGAGCAACAAGTGAAGCCTTGGATTCATAGTTCGAGCTTGAATATACTCTTATCACATGCATGGCCAACACAATGATGGGGAGCATGTGGTACTTGGACTCAGGTGCATCGCTCCACATGACAAGTTGTAGAAACGTTTTTAGTGACCCTGAAGAAAAAGATTTGCAGATGCACACCAAGATGGGGGATGAAAAAAGGTATAGTGCGACTAGGATTAGTACAATCACCTTTTAGAGGGAGTCGGGCTTCCCCCTTAGGGTCAAGGATGTCATGTTCATTCCAGGACTAAGGAAAAATACCATCTCTATTGTAGTTTTGGAAGCCCATGGTTATGATGTGATCATTAGTGAAGGAAAAGTATTCTTGAGACATAACCACTGGACATGTGAAGCAGATTGGGGTTCATGTGAAGAACCACTATAAGCTAGATGTGGAAGGCTATGCAACATTAAGAACAAAGGTGGAGAAGGTGTAGGTCCATGTTGTCGGTGAACTTTGGCACATAAGTCTAGGTCATTTGCATTAAGGTGCCTTGAAGATTATGTAGCAAATAACCACAGGCCTCCCCAAAGGAGCACTTGAGCAATAATATGTATGAAAAGGATTTACCTTGGGGAAGTACACAAAATCCACTTTCCATGATTGAGAATAAAACACATGCATGACTTCAAAGGATCCACTCTGATGTCTATAGACCTTTCTCGACAACCTCCACTATCAGGAAACAATATTTTGTCATTTATATTGATGAATTATCATGGAAGTGTTGGATATTCTTCATGTGGAAGAAAGATGAGACATTCTCCAAGTTCATAGAATTCAAGGCATTGGTTGAGAAAGAAACCAACAAGAAGGTGAAGGCTCCTAGGAGTGTTAATGGAGGTGAGTACATGTCGAATAGATTTAAAAATTTATGTGAAAAAGAAGGCATTCCACAAGAGTTGACAATATTGCACAACCCACAACAGAATAGGGTGGCTGAGAGAAAGAACCATAACATTATGGGATCAAAGAGGGTGATGTTGCATGACCAATGCCTACCTATACACCTGTGGGATAAGGAGTTCAACACAACAGTCTATTTGGAGAACCAAAGTCCTCATCAGATTCTGGGCATAATTACACCGATGTGTTGCACTTCAAGATTTTTGGAGCCTCTGTTTACTACCATGTCTCCAAAGAATAAGGGAAGAAGCTAGAGTTGAAAATAAAATTGGGGATATTTGTGGGTTACACAAAAACTTCACACAACTACTGTTGTATGAAGGGATGTAAAATTTGATGAGGAGAAGCATTTTATGCTCTCTTGGGAGGGAGCTTGAGATCCCACTAGAAGAGGAGATTTTAGCTCCAAAGGAGGAACCTCAGGAAGTTGTGGAGAAACCAAAATTTGAGGAATAGAGAGTGGATATAGACACTCAAGTAGAACCATACAGAGAAGGCAGGAAAATAACCAGGGAAGTTGAGAGACTTGTGTAGGATGTGAGGGAGAATGTGGGTGCTCCTTCAAATCAACATAGACAGAGGCAGTAACTTGGTAAATACATTGGCTACATGGCTCTAATGACTAAGATTGTAGAGACTGAGGCATCCTATTTCTAGGAAGAAATAGAGAAACATGTATGGGTTGATGCAATGGTGGAGGAATGTGAATCCATTGCAAAGAACAATGTTTGGGAAGTGGTCCTAAAACCAACATATAATCAGTTGTGGGTTTGAGATGGATCTTCAAGGTGAATTAGGCAGTAGAAGGAAGCATAGAGAATTATAAGGTCAAATTTGTGGCCAAGGGATAATCTCAAGTTGAGGGGATTGAATATGAGGAGAAATTTTCTCCTGTATCAAGGTACTCATCCATTAGATCAATTCTTGCTTTGGCTGCACATATGAGGTGGAAGATCCTCTAGATGGATGTAAAATCAAAATTCCTCAATGGAATTATTGAGAAGGTGTACATTGAGCAAACAAAAGGCTTTGAGACTTTTTATCAAGAGGCTCACATGTGCAGACTCAAGTGAGAGTTGTGCTATCTCAAACAAACACCTTGTGCTTGATACACCAAGATTGATAGCTATCTCACTAGTTTGGGCTTCACCAAAAGTGAGGCAGATGCAAACCTATATCATATCTTGGTAGAAGGTAAATTTCTCATTATTGTCATATATGTTGATGATTTGAATTGAACTAGTGATGGGTAGCTAATTAGATCTTGTAAGGAGGACCTTGCAAGGGAGCTTAAAATGAAGGACATGGGTCTCATGCACTACTTCCTTGGGTTGGAAGCATGGAAAGGTGATGGGGAACTATTTGTCTCTCAAGGTAAGTATGCAAATGAGATGCTTTAGAGATTTCTCATGGATAGTTGCAAACCCATGGAGACACCTCTAGTTACCAACTGGAGGAAGGAGGATGCCACTTTAGGTGAGGAAGTGGATGCTACCATTTACTAAAATCTAGTGGGTTCACTCATGTATCTTGTGAACACATGACCAAATATGTGCAATGTAGTCAACCAACTGACCCAATCTATGGTTATGCCAACCAAATTATTTTGGAAGGAAACTAAGCATGTTTTATGGTACCTCAGAGGCACTACCCAGTTTGGACTATGGTACAAATGGACATAGGGAGTGAATATGCGTGGCTTCACAAATGTAGATTGGGAGGGGAGTCCATTTGATTGAAAGAGTACATTAGGTGGAATTTTTAGTGTTGGATCCACAACTATTTCCTGGTACAACAGGAAGAAAATATTTGTGTCATTTAGCTTAGCAGAAGAAAAATACATGGTTGCAAGTCAAGCAACATGTGAGGAGATTTGGATGAGAAAGATACTTATTGGATTGTTTGGTCAGATGATGGATCCAACTATGATATACTTTGATAATCAGAATTTCATCAAGCTCTCCGAGAATCCTATTTTTCACGATCGACCCAAGTATATAGATATCTGGTATCACCATTTACATGATTGTGTGTAGAGGTGGATAATGCTGTTGTAGTACATTCTGAGAAAGGAAAGAGATGCTGACATGTTGACAAATGCCTTGTTAAGATGGAAGTTTGAGTTCCACAGGTGCAGGATAGGGGTAGTTGATAATCCCTTTCTTGGTGAGAGGAGTGTTGAAAAATGAAACAAGAAATTCTCAATTTGCCTTTACTAAACTGAGAAAATTCAAATTTCCACATCATCAAACAACTTGGATGCAATTAAATTGTGTGACATGGATTGTGTCACCTAGTTTACTCAGTAAATTCGAGTTGGAGGAGTTAAAGTTTAGTTAAGCATGTTTGATTTTTAATTTGTAGCAATAAAAGTCAGTTCTCTCAAGTTATTTTCAATTAAATTAGTTCTAACTATTGGAGGAACTAGTGGAAGGTTAGTTGTGCATTGGGACTTCAGTAAAAATCTATGATCATCCAGTTAATTGATCAATCGACCTAAAGTACCTAGTGCATGCAGAGAATTCGAGTTACCCAGTTGAGGTGGAGATTCTAAGGTAGTGTAACATAAGTTTTAGACTATTATAGAGTGTACAGGTGTTGCATGAAATTGATGATAAACTTGAGGAATTATGCAATCCATTTTGGAGAAATTCCTAAATAATAGGGGTCCAATTTCTCAAGGAATTTCACAAGGAAATAGGGGCTCAAGTAGAGGCTAAAATGGATTAAGTCTGGGTCATATCTTCTCAGTGAGCATAGAGATAGGTTATGCACTTGTAGGTTTTTCTCAGTTGAGCAAAGAAATTGTAATGCATCTCTATTCATCAAACTAATGCAAGAAAACATTGTGGTTTTTAGCAGTTTACTTTCCTAAGGAAAAATACTATTTGCATGTGTGTGATTTCTTATTGAATGTCTGAGATTTTTGTTCTAAATTGTGAATTAATGTATGTAGAACAATAGAGTAGGTTTTTGTCTTCTGATTTTGATTAAAAATTCATAAATCAGTTGCAAATATACACCATATTTGTACAATATTATCTACTTCTCTTCTTCAATTCTATTCCTCTTTTGCTACTTTTCTGTTTTTCTCCTCACCAGAATGCTACTCATTAACACTCCCATACAAGCTTATCAACTCAAAATACACTATTCTCATTCAACAATGCATATTTTATAAGCATAACTTATTGACTGTTTGTATTCTATGTAGGCATACGAAATGAGGAGTTTCCTCTTAGTCTTCTAAGGCTGTTCACAATATGCTACTTCATTTCCAAATCTAAAATTCGGTTCAAGAATTTTTGTAACATAAATAAGAGCTGAAATAATGTAGGCCAACAACAATGATTGCAAAAGACAAACCTTGAAAATGTTTTAGATGTTCATTACCTACATTTTTAGTTCTATTTTTTATTTGTATTAGCCACATATTAATTCCTTTTAGGATTCTTTTATAATTTCTTAGCATCAACAACATGAATGTTCTTGGGTTTCATGACTTGTAATATACTGTACTGCTATACAAGTGATTATGTTTAATAAAAGCATCCATTTTCCAGCTTATATCTCAAAATATCATGTGCTAATTTTCATTTTAATTGTAAGCCATACAACAAAATAACAAAAAAAGTAGTTAACCACTTTCATACAACAATTATCAACCTTTTCACTTCACATCACTTATCAACCTTTTCACTTCAAGAAATCTTGCAAGAATAACAGTCTAACAATCAACATAATCAATCAACATGGTCATATTAACGACATCAAGCATCCTTAACATTAAGCATCCTTAACATTAAGCATCAAACATACTTAATGGCATGATCTTTTGACATCAATGCTAATATTTCCAACACGCTACCCCCCTCCCCACTGATGTCACGGGGGGGATGCACTTTTGTTCCTGGTTATCAATCTCTTTATTAAATATCTACCATATAGGAGTTTTGATTACACGCTATTAGATTAGGGTTAATACCACAATGTGTGATGTGCTATATGGAATATTTATTGTGGTTCACACCTAATGTAACAAGTGTATTTTTGAGCGATGCCAATGAAAAACAACTGACTTAACCAGCCATAAAGGAATTTGTTTCTCTATAAAATTTATATTTATAGAAAAAAGAAATAGCTCAATGGTGGCATTGGTGGAACACATCATGCTAAAATTCAACTGTGATTTAAGGTACTTGACAGATCGAATTCCTATGTTTATTTAAGATCCAATGATACCATGTCGCTGAAGACACATTGAAGCAACAACCCTCAAAGGGGTCTTTCAAACACAAGAGACGTGAGCATAATACTACGATCATTGGGTTATAAATTGCATTGATTTACTTTGAGGGGTTTTTGAGACCATGAACGAGAAAAAACAACTAGTTGAATTAGTACTCTTTAATAAAGAGGGTTGTTTAGCTACACAGTAATTGCATCCAACTCCTCAAAATCCAGATCAATAGAAACATGTCCATCCTCCATAAATGTGACCAGTAAAGAAAGGATACTGGTAGTGAATATTAAGGCATGAGGTCTGGTATCATACTTTGTTTCAAAGATATGATTACCATAATAATATACCACAAATGTAAGGTCACCAATATAGGCTCTGTTATCAAATATAACACATACAATTATAGTCTCACCACTGTAATTTGGGTTTAGTATGATGATTGAGCTTCATCTCAAGACTCAACTCATTAATGTGACTAACATATTATAGAGACCAATAATTGTCTCTAAGCAAAAAGAAGAATATACATTCCACACCAACTTTCCTAACACATAAAAATCTGTTAAGATTAACAAACCCAAATTATATTATCACCACAACACCAATAAACATATAGAGTAGAGTACTTATCAATGAGAAAACAGATCTCATTATTTATATAACATAGATGCAATTATCAAGTCAAGTCCAGGATTGCTCGAAGCATAAAATCAAACTATCAACACAAGTTATCAACAAATATGATGTACTCTCCTCAAAATCATATAGAAGCAATGTTTTATTTATTCTTATGCAATTAGAAGATAGAATCACAAACCCAAGAACATGGGCATATTTTACAGGAAGAATTGGGAAGAAAACCATCAAAGTAGAATGACCAATATGGCTAAGGAGGAAGGAACCTTCATTATTCCTACTCAGAAACGTGGACAAGACAGCAACAATATCTTGCATTAAAATAAAAATTATGTCACTATAAATATGAAAATATTTCATGTTGGTTATTGCTAGAAGGTAACCAATATACACACACATTGTTTGGAATATGATTTAAGCTGAACACCATAACATGAATTCATCACATTGTTCCAACACCTCTAAAAACAATGCCAACAACATATCAGTTAGCCATGTATACAATAAAATTGTAGATCATGTCTCATACATCAATAACATCATTTCGTATCAGTAATTGTTAACATATATTCATTGTTATTAAAGAACATCAAAAACACTTATCTCAAACGTATCTGAGAAACTAAATCTAGGACAATAACTCTCCATCCAACCATAGGAAAGATGCAACCAGTTCTCACTTGCAGTTGTCACCCTCGAGCTAGATTCCAGAAACAAAGGGGGTCTTTTTATCAGGGATTAAACTCAACTACTAATCATACCAGAGATTCTATAGGTTCTCCCACCCCCAAACCTCCAGATGATTTATAGTCAACATAATGCACAAGGAGTCACAATACTTTCTTCCTCCACCCTTCATATTACAACACTATGGTTCCACCCAACTTGGGGACTCCAACACCCATAATAAAAAAACTACAATAATGAATCCTGCCAAAATCCTTTGAGAATTTCTAGGAACAATTCCTGCACTCGATCCCTCATGGAACATAGAGAAAAACCATCTCCTCCCACTAGATATTGGGGAATATAGAGGCGATTAGTACCCCACCTAGAAGCAATTTCCTCCTACCTTCATGCCAATTGAGAATTTGTTTCTCTCCTCCTCTATGTTTTTCCTTGCCTTTTCTATTTCTCCATGTCTTTATATGTGTTCCTCCTTTCTTTCCATATTTTCCTTCCTCTCTTCCTTCTGCATTTTTTCTCCCTTATCCAACTATTTTAATGCTCCAATATTTCCCTTCCATTATCTTTCTTCTAGTTGCTCTCATCCTCCTTTTCCCTTTCTATTCTCTGTTTTCTAGAATCTTGTCAGCCAATTAAAAGGGCGCCACTTGCCAGTATGTCCCTCAGGTTTTTTATTTCTAGTTAATTTGTTGTAGTGGGTGGCTAACACACCTCACTAGCTAGAAAATTTCCCATTTTCTCTTTAATTTCTTGTCCTTTCTGCCTTGTAAATTTTCCAAAGCAACATGGCTTATAATCCTTCTTCTTTAGTTCAATTAATTCAACTATCCAATCATTTAAAACACAACAACTAACCTTCAGTTGATATCATAAAATAGTTCAAATCTATTTTAAATCCTAAGCAAGCAACCCCTCAACTCTGGAATATGTATCCTTTTCACTCAACCTATTTTTTCTTTGTCAAATATTCACACACATAGTAAAAAATCTGGTCTGTCACAAAAACAATTTGTACTCTGAAATTTACAAGCCATTATTCCTTTGTAATCTTTTTCCTGATATAGACTCTATCAAATAAGTTTTCTTTTAGCATTTTAATTAATGGATTATGCCATACTTGCTAAACTTTCTTTTGAATATTAACATGGTAGTGTCATATTTTATCCAAATAATGGTTGAAAATATAGTAGATTCTTAAGACAATAAAATGATTACTAAAGTCTATTTCTAGTAGTCAATGTTCATTACTATGATTTTGTAGTGATGCAAAATTTCTAAATACGTGTTCAAGCTTGTGTAACTTCCCCAAGAAACTGTGATTGTGAAATTCATGGGTCAAGTGTCCAAGTTGTGTAGGTACATCACAACATTGTCTCCTAATACTAGTAAAATTATTCCCAAGAAATAAGAAATGATTGTCATGCTCAACCATATCTTGGCATTGTGCATGAGCTCTATGTTGGCCCAGGAATTAGTGAAAGCAAGTCAACACTAAAAATAACCAAGGATGAACAACTACCACTGACCTATCATTTAGCAGAATGAGATAAAGAATAAATGCTAAAGATGGAAAAATAAATAGTTAGTTGAAGATGATATTTTTGGATTTTAGACCTCTGTGGCTTATTTCTTTTAACTTAGTTACCGGAGAATCCACAGTAAGAACCATTTTTTGCCAACGTTTCAAATCCCAACCGGGATCCATCATCAGGACCAAATGAATGCTTGATAGAAGAAGAGATGATTTGAGAGATAAATAGTAAAGAGGAGGGAAAATTAAAATGAAGGTCAGCTGTCACTTTTTTCTTTGATGGGAGGTCGGCCAATT
>APFE030591098.1:14056-29118 GCA_000404065.3 Pinus taeda
AATTATTATTAATATTAATTGTAAATATTAATAATAAATGATTTATAATTATAAATCGATTATATTATTGATTGTATAAGGGATGCAAATTGTAATTGTCAAGAGTAAAATAGTGTGAAGTGTAAAAAGATTATTGATGTGTCTATGTTGTGTTGTTTTCATTCATCATTTCCTTCATTTATTGTCGTGATTGGAACTATAATGTGTTCACAAGCACTAAGATGTAAAGAAACACATAAAGTAAAGCTCTTAAGGAGTCTTCTTTCTTGTTTAATAAAAAACCACTTATTTTGGGTAACTTAGGTAATATACCTATTTGTAATTTTTAAGGATTTTACAAAAATTGAGGTAGATTTCTAAGTTGTATTGGCATGCATTTTGAGTCAAATTTGAGTTATTTATTTATTTTTTTCTTTTCTGGGAACATAATTCAAGGAGATGCTACATTTAATGTTATAGAATACCATACAAATATACATAGTTTTGGGCATAGTTTGGCATGGAATTAGAGGATCATTTGTGGAATGAATTTTAAGAAAAGGTGCTACTAATTGTTTGACATAAGTTGTTGTTAAATTATGTTGAATTTCTCTATTGTAAAGAATGTTTTAAGAGCTCAAACAATAATATAATCTCCCTCTTGCACTAGTTTTTTCTCTGGGGATTTTCCAGGGACAATTTGTTAAAAATAATTGAGTTATGTTGATGAGTTTGTTGTTCATAATTTGCTGATTTCAAGTTTATACTTTCCTTTTGTGTTGTTGTTCATAAAAAACAGACATTTGTTTTCTCAATTGTATAAATGATTTATAATTATAAATCGATTATATTATTGATTGTATAAGGGATGCAAATTCTAATTGTCAAGAGTAAAATAGTGTGAAGTGTAAAAATATTATTAATGTGTCTATGTTGTGTTGTTTTCATTCATCTTTCCCTTTATTTATTGTCGTGATTGGAACTATAATGTGTTCACAAGCACTAAGATGTAAAGAAACACATAAAGTAAAGCTCTTAAGGAGTCTTCTTTCTTGTTTAATAAAAACCACTTATTTTGGGTAACTTAGGTAATATACCTATTTGTAATTTTTAAGGATTTTACAAAAATTGAGGTAGATTTCTAAGTTGTATTGGCATGCATTTTGAGTCAAATTTGAGTTATTTTTTTCTTTTTTTCTTTTCTGGGAACACAATTCAAGGAGCTGCTACATTTAATGTTATAGAATACCGTACAAATATACATAATTTTGGGCATAGTTTAGCATGGAATTAGAGGAGCATTTGCCGAATGAATTTCAAGAAAAGGTGCTACTAATTGTTTGACATAAGTTGTTGTTAAATTACGTTGAATTTCTCTATTGTAAAGAATGTTTTGAGAGCTCAAACAATAATACAATCTCTCTCTTGCACTAGATTTTTCTCTGGGGATTTTCCAGGGACAGTTTGTTAAAAATAATTGAGTTACGTTGATGAGTTTGTTGTTCATAATTTGCTGATTTCAAGTTCAAACTTTCCTTTTGTGTTGTTGTTCATAAAAATCAGACATTTGTTTTCTCAATTGTATGCAATTTTTCTAAGTGCTTTTTATTGGAACAATTACCTATGTATAGAAAAAGTGTTTGAAAAAATCCCTAGAAGAGATTTTTGAACTGTAAGTTAATTTCTGAATGTATTTTCTGATAATAAGTGGGGGAGGGGGTGAAGCTTTTCATCATGCACCACACACCCTTGGAATTTTACTACTTTGATGTCATTTCAAACCCCTTGATTAAACTTCATTCATGTTGGGGGGTCTTGGAATGATTATGGCATGTCGACCTCTGATGGTTTGTGATACGTTGATCCGAGATACTCACTATTTAACAAAGTGGTGAAACAAGTAGAATATATCATATTTGAATTTTATTAATTATTATTATTATTATTATTTATTTTTAACTTGTACAAGTTGTAATTTAAAACTACAACAAACCATTAAATCAACATTTGTTTGTGCTACAATAGTTACAATGTTCTTTGTATTTTTATTTTATTTTAAAAACTACTATCAATTTATGGAGGGAACACTAACCTATGTATTGTTGGATTTTGGGATACTAACTCTCCAAAAACCATCAAGCAATATGAATCATATACTCTTGTAGCTAGTTACTCTTTCAGTAATTATGAAGCATACTTCAATGCCTCCTACATTGTTGCATGGTATCACATGGTTCTCATTATTCAATGTTTCTAGGTCACTCTTGTGTTGTGCTAGTTATGTTCAAGGGAAGTTTAAGCTTCAATCCACCAATTGCAACTTTGTTGACCTTTTGTATCAGACATACGCATGTCAGTTATACATATTGACTTCATGTATTCACATCAAACCTTGATTTCTTTTACACCAATTTATGAGGCACACATCAAGTCCTTCCTTTGATGGATCTCCTCATATTGATGTTAGCTATTATCTAGTACCCTGGAGCTTGCAATCCTTTATCGTATGTTTCCTTGTGATCAATGGTAGCTTTTATCACTAACTACTGATCCATAAAATATATAGGTTTCCAACATAATTTCATCTATTCACACTCACTGGATTGTACTAGGTACCATAGGGACCATTCTTAACATTGGTGGATCCCCTCACTTTTTTTAATGGAAAACCTTAATAACTAGTAATCAAATAGTTTATACCATGATCGACAATAGCACAACTATTCACCCTCGGATGCGGTTATCTAGCCAGATTGTTAATGTGATGGGACAGGGGTGGGGCGAGGTGGGACGGGCTTTCCTACCCTATACCGCATAGATAAATGCTTGACGAAGGATGAACCTCGAAATTTACAGATCACAGGGTTCACTTTCTTCACTTCAAGCGGCTCTGATCTGCCCAGCCTGTCCTTTGATATGTTTATCACCTCCGCACGCTCTGGACTGCACTGGACCTTGTCTCTCTTCAATGCCATAGTAATGGCAGGTGAAATTTGAGGTAGCACTGAGGGCGATAAATATAGGCTCAGCCATGGGATTGATTTGGAGTCTCTATTGCTTTGTTGGTCTGGTCATGGTCTGTTATGGTCTGTTACTTTGTTGGTTTGGTTATGCTCTGGTAATCCTGAGAAGTTGCTTCCGTCAATTCCCAAGTTTCTTTCTGAGGCCTCTGGCCCTCGTTCGGATGATCATTTGAATAGCCCGTTTTCTGCCGCGGTGATTGATTGGTCTTTTCTCATAGTGCCGTTGCTATTTTCGTTAAGCCCCATCTTCACCATAGAATGAGGTGCCACAAGGGTACTCCTCGGCGTGTGCCCTCCATCCCATCCTCCAATTCTCCCTCCCTCTCCAGTGAATTCATAGCTGGCCATTACCCTCACACTCGCAATGGGAGAGGGCGTTTTCATTTGCCCAGCCATTACCCTGAGCCCCGTCCTCGAGACTCCACGTCTTCTCCCTCATTTGGCTCTGCAATTTTCACCTTCAATTGCTCTCTGAATCATCCAAGGATTACAGCTCACATCTCGGTGTTCTTTCATGAGGAAGCCCAAGAGGTGGGAGAGTCTAGCTCTCATCAGGAGGGCCCTGCCTCTGTCTCTGCACCAAATCCATTTTCTTTGCAGGCTCCAGAGGTCCCAGCTCGCAATGCTTGGATGTGGTGATGGTTCTGACAGCTCCTGGTCCTTCTGAAACTGATGCTGCTCATGCAAGGGATCTACCTGATTTCGATTGGTGCAGAATTGTGGAAGAGCCTCTAGATGTGTAGCTCGTTCTCTGTTGCCTTTGTTTCATATCATGTGGCCCATAATAGCGGGCAAAGTTTTGTTCATGCTGATAAGTGGGTTCACATTTGCAAGTTATGGTTCAAAACGCAAGTTTTTGTGAATTTCTGTAAGCTCTGTAAGAAGGTCAACACTTGTTCCCCTGCGTGGGATTGATAACTGGTTCTCGGCTAATTTCTTTGTCGTGGGTAGTGTTTCTGATATTCTCTGCCACTCCTTCAGGGCAATTGTTTTTGACTCCGGTCTAGATGTAATTTTACCCCTTTAATGTTAATAGAGTAATTTTATTTAGAAAAAAAAAATAGCACAATTATTCACATAATGTAGAATCATACCATTAGGATTGAGATTAAGAACTTTTTATTAAGGGAATATCATTCATACATCCCATCACTCCCAAGACATGATGGAGTATTTCACTATCTTATGTGCTTTGAAGACCACTTAGGGACACTCTCATATGTGTCCATTGTCTCATTGTCTCATTGATAGATGTATTTTCCCATGACTGTGATATATTTATTTGATGGTGTGGATACATAATGTATTTATTGTGGCCATGTATTATCATTTCATGTCATGGATCCATAATTTATTATGTTGGTGGCCATGCTCAGGTGTCTCTTGTACCAAGCATGGGTATGCCTATGTCATGGATGATCTATATGATTAAGTACTAGATGTAATGCAAGTACTAACTAGCTCCTTGGTCCTTGGATCTCTCCTTGTGCCATTTATTGAGATTCATTTTATTGTAATGCACTTCATCTATCATTTTCTCTATTAACCTCATAGATTAGGGACATCTATTATTTCCCTATTTAACACCCTAGATTTGGAAGAGAAACCTATTGAAGTTAGCAAGATTTGATACTCTACTTATAAATTTAGGAAGGTATTATTAGGACCTCCATCACTTCATTTTACCTTACATAAAGAAATGAATCACATAGTTGCATCCTACAATAGATGATGACCATGTCACCATTGCTCTAGATTCTCTAGGAAAAAGTGATGGAGGTTCCTAACATATTGAACTACTTGATTCCAAGGATACCTATTTGAATTGGAATAGGTGCCTTGTCATATGGTCTAATAATTTGTGCCTATGAATATATTTGTAGGCCCTAAGTGTCCACATTAAACCTCCCATCTCCTTGAGAAGCCAACAAAAGGAGGCCATTCCTAAGGGAAGAGAGGGAGAGAGAGAAATATCATATATAGATGTTTGTGAAATTATAAGGGAGACTCCTTGCATGCTATAGAAATACGTATTGTTGGCCAAGGAGGAGAGGAGGCCATGAAATTAGAATACTTGCATGCATCACAAGGTATATGATTCTTGTATGTTTCTATTTCCATGTTTAGGATATAAATCTTGTGATTCATTACCCATATGAAATTGTTTGATGTTCATTTGTGTTGAATCTAAATTATTTTAGGATGTTTATATTATGTATGATTTATGTAACCTCCTACGTTGTTTGGAAGAGAGCTTGGTGTTGGTGTTTGTGTGCATGTTATAGGTGTAGGAGTGAGGATAAGGAATTTAGAGGTTGAAGTGGGATCCCCATAGTCCATCATTAGTTAGGATCATTACAACCATCACCATAAAATTCATGATTCTATCACTCTTATTTTCCATTTAATGTGTATATAAGAATTTGAGAATTGATATAGGGCTTGGATTATGTTGTAGCAGCTATAACAACCCCAAAAAATTTCACCTTGTGAATTCAAATTTTTGCCTCCCTTGCTTTTCAAAATTTTAATGGTCTTATCTTTCTCATCGCTTGTACAAACCCTTGAAAATATCCTAATCATTGTTGAATGAATCATTATTATGATAGGGGGTTTTGCCTGTACAATCCGATTTATATAAAAGTTGGAACTCATATGTATATTTGAACATCAATTTCAATGCAAGTTTTTAAATTAATGAATTCAACCTTAAATCACCATGACCATGGTTCTGTGAAATTATGTTCGAGAATTGCTGGCTATGCTTGGCCATTCAAACATCTCCCTGTCCACATATGTTGAAAGAAGGGAAAACACTTGCCAGAAATAAATCTCCTTATTTAGTTGTGTACTTACTTATGAGGATTGGAATATATATATATATATATATATATATATATATATTTTATATATATATTATATATATATATATTATATATATATATATATATATATATATATATATATATATATATATCAATCTACTACAAGTAGTGTGGGAATTATGGGAGCTTCAATTTCCAATTATTTTCTCTAGAAGAAGATGAGGCATATCTATCAAAGAGGAAAATAATTGATGATTTAATTGATCAGAAGGGCATAATGAAAATGGATGGTTTGGATGATGATGAGAAGGATTCTCCACTTCCAGATAGCCTTATCTAATCTCCAAGCCAAAACAATCTAATCCTTACTAGAAAGCACATCTATTACATCTCAAAGGCTTATCTCAAATACTTCTATTTCAAGGAATGCATTATAGGCAAAGTATCACCCATTGGGTAGAAACCTTCCATACAATATAAGAATACTCCTTCACTTATTTAGAAAAGCCAAAGGCTTATAAGAAAAAGAGTACTATAGTGTGAGAGACAAGAACATCTTAAATTTGGTTTTACTTGAAATAAAAATTCAAGTACAAACAAGTGCCCATGGTTTAGATGATGGCTATTTTGTTCACTGCTATCAGCCTCATCTTTTCGTTCTTCAAATTGTTGTCCTCTATCATTTTCATTGCACTTGTGAATAATAAAATAGTTGATAAAATATGCACAAGTTTTCTGGGGATGAAATAAAAAGGACAAAATCAACCATTGAGAAATAGAGAGCCCTTTCGGCTCATTGTCACGACAATGGTCTTGACTGCAATGCCACTGAATGTCATGACAGATGGGAACATATTCTACCTGAATATAATAATATTAGGCATTATAGTCCACCAAGTTAGGTCAACTATTAGAACATGGAACCAAAATAATAGATGGACAACTGATTGTTGAATGATTATATCAAGGAACTATATGATGCAATAAATAAACAATATTTTAGACAGAAAGTAACCAATGATGGAGATATGATAATTGATACTTCCACATAATATCATGGAACATTTGAATATTTCCTTACACCAATAAAAGGATGTGATAATGCATGAGAATATAATTCCTGAGACACCACTTTAGATCCTTGGTGGAACCTCTACTAAAAGAGATAAGAAATATCTAGGGAAAAGGTGAAAAGCATCATAAAAACAACATGCATTAAGGCAACCTTGTCTCAGAACAATAAGATGATAATTTCTAACCTTAATATGGCTGGGGGGGGGGGGGGGATGCTATAGGGATTAATGCATGGGTGGTTGTGGCTGGAATACCCTCAATAAGCTTCCAGGGATCCAAGGCAGGCCGTTCATATTAACTACAGCTGGCACATAGAAGCATATACATATCTATATCAATGCATGATATTCAAAGCAGAAAAGGAGAGATTACCTCAGATATTGATGCGGTTTTTCTGGAGAACCCAATGTAGCAGAGTAGAATACCCCTTTGCTAGATCCTAGATCAACACGTGCATATAAATAAGATGGATAGTAATACTACAACATATGAACTATGGTAATCAAAACATTTATACATAAAGATATGAAAACAACATGCATCTAAGCTACTCATAAACAATGGTACTCTATCTCTTCTTAACCTCTTGGTAGCAAAGAAACTATATCTCATACAAAGTTTCGACAACTAGTTGACAATCCTTTCACCTCTTTCACAATGCCCAAGCCTCCAATATATAGATGATGAGAGGCTTTTCCTTTCCAACTCTCTCATGAGTTACCTTAGTAAAAATATAGGATGTTTCCTTTATTTCTCTTTCCCCTTCCATTAGACTCCATTAGGAATAACAATATCCTTAGACAGGTTGAACGTAGAAATTTCCTGCTTTTCGGGCTAACATTTGAGTGAAAAGTGGAATGACAGCTAGTCAACCCACTCTTTGACATTCAGAATCTCACAAAACTTGGGTAACACTATCCCTTGGGAAAAAAAGTGAGTTACCCTAGGAACTAACACCCTTGCCTCATGCATATGGAGCATGCTAACTCTTCTTGCTAGTTCCTAGGGAGCGTTACCTTGGCAAATAGGTCTATGAATTAGGTCATGTCTTTAACCTGCTTGTATTTCTCCTCTGAGCTGATGAGGAGGTCATTTTATTGTATAATAGATGCCCCCTAAAGTATGAGGTCCAAGATGAAGACAATGGCTGAAATACTTTATAAATTGTTGGAAAAAAGAGAGAGAGGATCAGAGCTTCAAGACTACGTGAAACCTGATACAAACCACATATGTTAAAAATATAAAATCTTGTCATGAGTTAGGCATTCCCATTTTCAGTAGCACTATAAGAGTGATTTCTAAAAATAGGCATGATGATCATGTCCACTGTTAAGAACAATGTAGAATTATGTCCTAATATGATCATCTTGATGAGATGTCTTTGAAAACAATATCCGTAGCTTGGGAGAGGAAACAAGGCTGAGTGATGCAAACCTCTACCCAAGGTCTTGGTCATCGCTTTGTCTGAACAACATATTTTCACACATGTGAATAAAGGAGTTGATGTCAAACATGTGAAAAATAATTTTATTACTAGTCAATGATGAAAACTATTAACAAACATGAGGATGACCATCAATAATTATGATGGTCTCTAAGATGTGCAGTACAACCTAATGAGTGTGAATAATGATTTTATCATCAAACGCTTGTAGAATCATTCAAATAGGATCCAATAATGAAAACCCCTAATTAAACACAAGGTAACCTGCCACTAATTATTGCAAGTTCTAGGTATTGATATGTTTCTAGATTTTCTTCCTATATAGAGTGTTGAAGTTTATAGGAAGAGACCTATTGAAAGGTAGGAAATAATGTGTCCTACATCAGTTGACACGAAATGAGACAAGAATGATTGTTTTTGAAGATAATTTTTGAGAAATAGGTCAAACATACGAAGGGAATGATGGAAGTATATGAGCGATGGTTGATACATGAAGTAGAGGATAAAGGAATCCCCTGAACAATAGAAGGCACGACACAAAGGTTTACTAGGCAGCTTTAGACTCATGAACACCAAAGAGTGTTAGGATACAGGGATGCAGGAACATCATAGTATATAGGATAAACTCATAGGATGGTAAGGATCATTTGAGAGGCTAACAAAAAGAGGTTTGCTAAGGGAGTGCCATGTTCAAGGGAATGACTGCTGCCAAAAATAAAAACTTTTCGAATATAGACATTGAGCCAATGTGTTGTCCAATTTTTCCCCATATGATTAAGTTTAATGATTCCAGAAATGTAAAATCGGTGGTATTTTCATATTTATAGAGTCTGAAAACATCTTAAAGAGAAACACTAGGGGAGTCCCTTTGTCATAGTTGATAACTGGGTGTGACAGAGGTTTAATAGTATACCTACCACAATTCCTTTTCTGTAAGTTAGTCTATTGGGTCCAGATAAAGTGATAAACCTATGATCAATAGATGTTTGCCTCATTTTGTTACAAGTACGAGGGGATGAAGTAAAATTGATATTCTTCGTGAAATCTTAATGAGTCACGTGAAGACAAACTCAATAGATGTTCATCAAATTTTAATGAGTCAAATGAAGAAAACTCAATATGTCTTTTTCAGTTTAACGAGTGAGGAAAAAGATAAAAGAACTACTTATGTCTTCTTCGTAAATGTTTTACAAGTTCAAAGGAGATAACTCGGGGATTTTTTAGTTCAAGAGCAAGAAAAGGTCCCAAAAAAGAAAGTGCTCATATCGTCTTTGTAGGATTTTTACAAGCCCAAAGACGGTAACTCAAGGATTTTTTGTTTCAAGAGTGAGAAAAGGTCCCAAAAATGCTCATGCTCATATGGAGTCAAACATGGTCAATTTTGCATTTCAACACTAAAATTTCATCATGGCATAAGCAAAATTTAACAACATATGAAAATGGTATATGATTAACAATCTAGGAATGAAAAACTTCAATTTTAATGACTATAAAGTGAATCATACCCCCAGAGTGACTATAAGAAGGGGAAAAAACCTTCATTTTCACTGCTTTGAGTTATGTGAGAGTGTTCTAGAGTGAAAAAGGAGTAGATCTTCCACAAGCGATTGTGAGAAATCTAGGCAACCATTCAACGTGCCGTCTATTCTAGGTAGATGGCCTAACCTTTATCTTGTATTTCATTACATTTTCAGTCAGTTTTGGGGTGCAATTTGAGTTTTTGGGCAGGCCCTAATTTGCCAGCACAATTAACATTGTCTCCCGGGCCTAGAGGGAGGATTAAACACTCTTCTTGTTCCACAGGTATGCGTTAACCCGCTCGGTGGGCCTTGGGGGTAGCGTTAACCATGCTATGCGCACTCTAGAAACCCCCAACTTGATTGTTCATGATTTTGCATAGCTGAAAGACTGCTTTATGGGTGTTTTTATGCAGGTAAGGAGCCAACGTCATGATTTTGTGGCAGGAAAGAGCCTATGATAATGAGGAACTTCAAATGCTAAATGATTTGGCAAGTTTAATAGCTTTGCAAAGATGTAGTTTCTTAAAATATGCTAGACTTGACCTGATAAAGGGTCAAGAGGACCTCCTCAGCTGGATTATCAAACAATGGGATGAACATCAGGGTGTGTTTAGGATTGAGGATCATGAGTTCTCTATCAAAAGAGATGATATTTACTTCCTCACTGGTTTATTGTGTATAGGTGACTGAGTAAACACAATAGGAAGGAAGGAAGATCCTAGGACCACTGCGGATTTGGTTCAGATACATTGCAGACCATGCAGTGCTCTAGTGAGAAATCATTGGATCAAAACTATATTGATGAGGGAAATTCTATGGATGATTGTATGCTTGGCAAGGTCCAAGAGCCAGCATGTTGCTTCAAATAGATTGCTTAGAATCACATGTATTCAATTGGTTCAAGGATGTCCTTCACCAGGTGAAAGAAAAATTAATAGCTTGCAAGAGTCGGGCACAAAGAGAGTTTGGGTATGGTACTATGATAATATCCTTTTTCCCTAAGAGAGTGTCTGTGCTTAGGCCTCACATGAGTCTAGACATAGCCAGTCCCAGGGAGCTGAGATAGGAGCTATGGGCTTGCCTAGCACCTCGTATTGGAGGGGGGCTGACTAGACAACTTTTCGAGGATGACTTCTTTGAGTGGCTCAGTGGCCAGATCATCATGATAGATGATTATGCCTATGCAGGCAAGGATGATACAAGATATTCGTAACTAATTTTTCCACTTGGCACTTAGCAGGGGCCACAAGGTAAGAGGTTTAATCAGAGTACCAAAAAGTATTTTTTCACTTTTGAAATTTCTGTAATGTTTTTTTATTATGGGTGAAAAAGTACTGACATGAAGCATTTGCTTGACACAAATGTGGCATGGTACATCTTGCAGGCATGTCTCACCGTGATAGGCAGGGCGATGAACTACTTGGGACTGGAGTAGGTGCAACAAATGTCATAGAGGGATATGACACATAAAGTCTCCACAAGGTTGCTAGGAACCTCAAGGTTTTGAGCATGGGTGTGCTGCCTCTTCCCATGAGGCAGATACCAGCTCATATGCAGCAACACACTGTGGGCATGCCAAAGCGGTTTTTGGTTCCTCTTAGGAGGCTGGCTAGAGCTGTTCTCAGTTATCATGAGTAGCAGGCTTAACAATAGTATGGTATAACCAATGGGTTTCATAGCGAGGCTTAGTAAATCCATTTTGTACTTAGAAACACCCAAGTTTTGGGAATTTTTGATGTAAAAATTCTCGACTCGATATATAATATATATATATATATATATATATTGGCGATTCATGGTGTAAATGTTTGTTTTTATTTTTTTGTAAATTTTTACCTATGTAACTTCTTACTTTCATGCATGTATATATAATGAATGAGACAGATGCCAATATAATACATAATTTTCCAATGAGTCAACTACTACATTAAATTCTCATGGAATGTGTTCATATGTAATAAACTCAAATTGATGTTCTAGGATTCCAAGATAATGATGTAACAAGATTGGATTGCGAATGTGATAATGATTTTTCAGTTGCATAACGACTAACTTGACCACCAGATTGGAGATATCCCAAGATGATGCTTCAGTAAGAAGTGCAATTGCAGACATATACCTAGAAATATTTTTGGTGGCAGTGCCAAGAAAAACTCCCACGAAACTAAGTAGTTCTGACTCAGGTGTATAAATGATTCAAGTAGCTGATGCAATGTGTCGTGTGCGATGACTAGCACTATCCACATAACATCCACATATCCTACGTATGGTAAGGGTAATGAAGACATCTAAGCAACAAGAGACATGCATGAGACAAATACTCATAAAAACCCAAACAATCCAGTCACAACAAAAGAAGCAAAACCTATAAATACATAAAATTATAAAGCAAATGCCTAGTGCAATACTAGGCATAATACTTTTTCAGATAGACCCATTATGGGGCTCTGCAAGTGGGATTCCATCATAGTCCTGAAGTTCATAGGAACCTTTTGAAAGGACCTTAGTAATGACATATGTACTGATCCACAATGGTTGAAGTGTACCTTCTTGGTAAGAACAAGGCTTGACATTTTTGTCATATTGGGCCTTGACACGATGCTTGCGGGCTTTGAGAGCCAGTGCAACATCTTGATGAGTACTGTTTAGATGATTGAGGGATAGAAAGTGCTATTCTTCAGTGATGGTGATGGGAAAGAGTTCAACAAATAGATTTAGTGAAGGAATCTGGCACTCGATAGGTAGCACTGCTTCCAGGCCATAAGAAAGTTGGAATGGTGTAAAACCTGTAGCAGTTTTGACTGAGGTTCGGTATGCCCTCAACACATGATATAACATGCGGTGCTAGTGGGTTTTGTGATTTCCTACTAACCAACAGATCATGGTTCTTAGGATACCATTGACAACTTCCACTTGGCCATTAGACTGTGGGTAGTAGGAGGAAGAATGTTCTTGCCTAAAACCTAGTACGATGTCAAGTTAGACATCATGCAGTTCTGAAAGTGAGAACCATGGTCTGTAATGATTGTGTGGGGCACGTCAAAATGAAAGATCACCTAATGGAACAGGAATAATTCCGTGGTCTCTCCATCAGCCTATAAAGTGGGAATGGCTTTTGCTTATAATTTTTTAAAGTAGTCCACAACAACAATAATGTAGTTGTGTCCATCAGATGAAGTGGTGTTGCATGTGACGAAGTCAATGTCCCATTTAGAAAATGGGTCGATGGAGATAACAGGGGGTAGGGGGGCCAGAGGTGTGCAAATTTTCTTGGTAAGTATTTGACAAGGATGAAACTGTTAGACTACCATACAATGTTTAAACAAGGTTGACCAGTAGTATCCTACATGTAGAATTTTCTGGGCAGTAGCCATGATAGAAAGATGACTGCCACATTCCCTAGCATGGAAGTCATTTAAAATGTGTTCCACCTCTTCATGAGTGAGGCAACTTTGAAGAGCTGTATCATCACCATGACGATATAAAGTATCGTTCAACACTAAATAGTGCTAAGCTTGGTGGAAAATGTGACGCCGGTCGCCTTTCGAGAGATCATGGTGAAATATTTGTGCTTGGAGGTAGACAAGAATGTCACCATACCAAGGATCAATTGAGTTGATTAGATAGATAGATTCATCTAGAAGAGGATCATGGGATACCTCATTTGGATCGACTACGGGAAGGTTCAACAATAATTTTGGGAAGACTAAGGATTTTTTCTCCTTGGTAGTGGCGAAAACCAAATCAGATCGTTAGAGGATAAAAATCCATTTGGAATATTTTAATACGATGACTTGATGAGACAAAATGTGTCTCATGGGATTCTCTAAAGCGATGATGGGAGTCTGTAGCATTTATAATGTTAGAAATGATTAAAAACAAAGACAACTTCCAAGGATATCTTTTCCACATGTGAATATCGGAGTTCAGGCCTAGCCAGGCCTTTTGAGAGATAATAGATCACATGCTCACTAAGGTCATTGTGGGTTTGGACCAACACCACACCAATGGAGGATGGTGAGGCTGCGAGGTATAGGAGAAAGTCGTGTGAATAGTTGGGAGAACTAAGCAGTGGGGCATATATAAGTGCCTCTTTCAAGGCATTAAATGACCGTTAGGCTTGATCATCCCATAAATATGGTACTCCCTTCTTTAGTAGGAACATAAAGCCTTTTGTCAGCTCGACATAGTTCATGATGAATCATCGTAAGAAGTTTTCCTTCCCTTGCAAACGCTGAAGCTGTAAAATGGATTGTTGCATGGGAAATTGAGTAATGGCATTTACCTTATCGGGATCAACCCTAATCCTGTGTTTGGAGACAATGAAACCAAGTAGGCATCCAAACTCGACAAAGAATACACATTTGTGCAGATTCAGACAACATGCACCTAAGAAAAATTTCTCTGAGATAAACTAGGTGCTGGGTTTTCTTCTTGGAATGGGCTAGAAGGTTGTCCAAGTAATCTTGAACAATGTGTCTGATATCATGAAATACGTAGTCCATGGCCCGTTGAAAGGTTTCTCAAACATTCTTTAGACTGAATGGGAGTTTTCTATATGAAAATATTCCCAAGGGTAAATGAAGGCGGTTTTGTGTTGATTTGTAGGTTTTATGGAAATCTAGTTATACCCTGAGAAACTATCCATAAAGGAGAAGGATTCACAATTGGCACAATCATTGATTATTTGGTCCATGAACGAGGTCAAATAATTATCTTTTGGACATGCAACGTTCAAATCCCGGTAGTCGACACAGACCTGGATGGTACCCTATTATTTATCTACAAGAACCAGATTGGAAACCCATTCCATCAAAGGAATGAGGTAGATGAAACCAACATGTAATAATTTTTCCACCTTAATCAATGTAAACTTTGAAACAAGAATTGATACTGTTACCCGTTTCGTAGAGATAGCAAAAAAGTGACCTGATTTTGAAAATAGGTGATGCAGAGCACACATGTTTTTTTTAGAGTATAGTTTTTGACACTTTAAATTTTTTTATGTACATTACATTTTAGAATGGTAGTGATTTTCATGCTGATTTGAAAAAGTGGGTATTCTGGATCAAACCCTTTTTTTAAAAGACCTGTTTTTTGGCTTTAAATTTTCTAATGTATAAAATGTAAATAATTATTTTGTAAATTTGATAATTTTTGAAGTGGTCGTTTTCTTCATATTTTCTTGCTTTTTTTT
>APFE030591104.1:0-22301 GCA_000404065.3 Pinus taeda
ACACTCAATTGAGGTTGTTATGCGTTGAATATTTGCAATATGTGATTTTCGCATTAATTTTTAAGTTAACCATTATTTTTTGAAAAAAATGATTATTATTATTCTTTGATATGAAATTCATAAAAAAAAACTATTATTTAACTATTTTTAGTTAAAATTTTCGTATAAAAATTATGATTTTTGCATGTCAATTGTAGCAAAAAAGTATCAAAACGTGTAGTTTTTTAATTATATTTATGTTAAAAATGGCTATTTTTATGTCAATTGTTAGAAAATATTGTTTTTAGAAACAATTATTCTTGTGGATTGAAAAATTAATTAACAGTTATAAATATGTAGAATATTGAAAATTCAAAATATCACCTTTTTTTTTAAATATGCGAAACAATAAAACCTCATACAAAAAAAAAAAATTTAAATAAACAAGAAAATATGAAGAAAAAGACCACTTTAAAATTATTAAGTTTACAAAATAATTATTTACATTTCATACATTAAAAAAAAAACAAAACAAAACAAAAAAAACAAAAAAAAACAAAAACAAAAACAAAAACAAAAAACCTTTTAAAAAAAGAGTCTGGTGCAGAATTACCACATTTTTAAATCAGCGTAAAAAACACTACCATCATAAAACGCAATGTACATAAAAAAATTTATAGTGCCAAAAACTAAGCTTTAAAAAACACGTGTATTCTGCATAACCCCTTTTGAAATCGAGTCACTTTTTTGCTATTTCTACAAAACGGGTAACAGTATGGGTTCCTGTTTCAAAGTTTACATTGTTACAATCTCATATTGGCTATATTCGCGTTGATAATGGAAAATAATACACTTCAAATGAATTTGAAAACTATCTTCGCCAGCATGGGATCAAACATCAAACAAATGTGCCCTATAATCCCCAACATAATGGAGTAGCCGAAAGAATGAACACGACAATCTTAAATATGGTACATTCCATGATGTTTTTCAAGAATGTTAAGCTAGTGTTTTGCGTTGATGTAGTTCTATGTGTTGTGTATATAAATAATAGGTGTCCATCTAATGCTATCAAATACAAGAATCCCTATGAAATGTGGTATGGCCACATTCCTTCAGTGAGCCATCTCAAGGTTTTTGGTTCTACCTGCATGCCTTGATACTTAAGGAACGAACAAACAAACTTAGTGCAAGGAGTCACAAGTGTATCTTCTTGGGGTACTCAAATACCTCCAAAGCATACCATCTCTATGATGAATTCAATAAGAAGTTTATAATATCTAGAGATGTGATCTTTCTTGAATCTTCCAAGACTGACAATGTTGTTGAGCGGCAACTTGATCGCTTGGATAGATTCGGACATGCAAAATATTTTCAAGGGTTTGATAATGAGATTCCACATCTTGAAGGGGGGATTCCTATACTGAATCAATCTGTGGAATCTTCTTCTGAAGCACTCTCTCCCCTGCATGAAGCTCCAACCACTTATGATACTTTGAGTGATGTGATTGACAGAATTGAGAGACTAAATCTTGATTCAACCCCAACTTAGTCAACTGAGCAGCTTGGGACATCTCAGAAAGGTCCTCCAAAATGGCTGACAAAGACACTTGAAAGTGTTCGTCCTGATGAGGTTGTAAAGACAGGAACAAGAAGCTCAACCATACAGTATGGAGGTGATGTAGACAATCGCGATTCACCGGTGGATCAACTAGCTTCAGTCGCCATTAATTGTAAAATTCCTGAAGAAGTTTGGTTGGGTCAGTCTTGTGATTATTCACATTTAATTTTTTTTGGTTGTGATGCCTATGCTCTTATTCCAAAGAATCAATGTCCAAAGTTAGACCCAAAAGCAAAATGTTATGTCTTTGTTGGGTATGACTATGCAGTTAAAGGATACAAGTTGTGGGACCCTTCTTCACGTAAAATAATAATTAGTAGAGATGCAAAATTTGATGAATCTTCTCTTATAAAATTAGATGTTGAAAAAGTTGAATAGGAACGGGTATTGCTGAATCAACAAATTCAGTTGGAGCTAAACCTTTTTCAAAAAGTCGAAAGGAAGGAGAGACTTCTGGAGAAAAAGGAAAAGAATATGCAAAGGAAATTGTAGAAGTTCAAGAACCAGTCACTCTAAAGAGGTCTACAAGGGAAAGAAGAACACTGAAAAGGTATGAATATTGTGCTTCATCTATTGCATTGATTACTGAAGATGGGGAACCTTCTTGTTATTAGGAAGCAATGGATGATGCAGATAACGACAAGTGGAAAAAGGCTATGGAAAAAGAAATGGATTCCTTAGCCAAGAACAAAACCTAGGATCTTGTAGAACTTCCTGAAGGGGGAAGTGTTGTTGGATGCAAATGGGTCTTCAAGTTGAAGCGAAATGTTGATGAAAGTATTGAAAGGTATCAAGCGAGGTTGGTAGCAAAAGGGTATTCTCAGGTTGAAGTGACTGAATTTCATGAGATCTTTTCACCATTCGTAAAACTTGTTTCTATTTGTATTGTGTTAGCACTAACTACATTACTTGACCTTGAGTTAGAACAGTTAGACGTTAAAACAACTTTTCTTTATGGATATTTGGATGAAGAGATTTATATGGAACAACCAAAAGGTTTTGTACAAGGTCATAACAAAAGATTAGTTTGCAAGCTTAGGAAATCATTGTATAGCTTGAGACAGTCTCCTAGACAATGGTACAAGAAGTTTGACTCCTTCATGGTGAGCCAGAACATTACTATAAGTGACTATGATCATTGTGTATACTTTAAAAGCTTAAATGTCATATTCATTATCTTGGTCGTATATGTTGATGATATGCTTATTGAAAGCAAAAGCATGGAAGAGATCAACAGGTTAAAGGCTCAACTTTATAGGACCTGCCTTCGACCTGGAGTTCCTGGTTCATCTTGCAAGCCCACTTGCGATAAAGACTTGGCGGCTGTTCCAAAGAATTTTTTTTCGCCTTGATAAACCCTAGTAGCATTTTGCGTCATCTCTACTCCACAACATGAATCATACATTGTTTAAGGATACTTGATTCCAACTTGTTTGAGCGTATTATGAACATACACGTCTTAGATAGCTGCTAACTTGGGTTAGACAAGGCCGACAAACTTGTGCATAAAATTCAATATTTATTTTGGTAGCATTAAGCTAGAAACCACTAGGAATGGCACATAGGGAATCAAGGTCCTGTAAAATGTCTGACTTCCTATTTTTGTTGAAGCTCAATAAACATGATAAAGGCCACATTTTCTGATGTATGGAACCCTTTTGTACCCTATGAAAGTTGCATTGATAATTTTCTTCTAGAAACATGAGAAAACTAAATGCAAAGGAATCCAAGCCTAGATTACCAAATGGTCCAATCGACAAGGTAGCCCATTCCATTTGATGAATAAATTGCTTCAAGATCGTTTTAATGACTCGAGGGGCTTGTTCCCTGTTGTTCATTTTGCTTATTGTCAAAATGTTCAGGACTCTTATTTTCAAAATTTCTGCATGGTCCAATATGTTTAGTGACCAAATTGCAAGCCCCTCTTCATAGAACCTCTTGGACCTTCAAAAGAGCTCAAGTGAGGGCAATCCCAACATTGAATCTCCTTGTAACCATTTGGTTCACAAGCTCTCCAATCCATGTCAAATAGATATATCATCTTTGTCACATCCAATTTTCAAAGCTTTGACACCAATGACAAATATTATCAACATGTCCTTTAGGATTGATGGTTAAACATGTGTATTAGAGTATTCTGCTTAAAGTTTCACATAGTTGCCTTCGCACACTTTCTCCCGTTCTCTACAAGCAATATGAAAGAAAAACCCATCACCAACTCTGGTCTCTGGAATTTTGGTGTTTGGAATTGAGTGTCAGTGGTGAAGAACCTGTCCTCCTGGAGAGGCCTCTCCATTTCTATGCTAGTGCTCGCTCCTTTTTTCTCTAGATAGTGTCTAAGTAAGAGTTGTTTAAGTTCTTCCGTGCCCTATAAATATGCAATATAAATAGTTAGCAAACATCATATGTGTTATTAACCTTACGAAACAAAGACCAATTAATGTCTTCTAATGAGAGAATCAGTTCTCGGTCATTGGATGCCATGAATGGCAAGGAAGGAAAAACGAAATGGAGGAAGCTATAAAACCAGAACTAATTTATGGTAAAAACTAATTAAACTAGTCCCAATCTCCAAGATGTTGCTAAATATTTGGGTTCTTGTAAGGAGCAAACGAGATGTTGCTTGGGTATGGCAACGAGGTTGAGGCTATAGATCAAAAATTCATTAACCTTAATTGAATGTATTGTATTCACTCCCATAAGCTTTTCGACCAACGCTTTTTCTGAGAGAGCCAAGGGTCTCTTGCATGGATCCGAAAGAGAGAGATCCACCACAATGATTGTGGCTAATTTCTTCACAATTTTTTGGGGGGAGAAGAAGAACCCCGAGGTTTTTGAGCTTGCACCAGGGCTCTGAGTGTTGCCTCCTCCTCCATGACACAATGAATAAAATGCTCCAACAAAGAATAGACATATTTGATTTTTTTTTAATTGTTGAAAAACAATTTAAAGAATATGTATTATGCTAATCATTTTTAAGTGTGAAAAAAAAATTAAAAAAATTCTATGGCATTATAAAGTAGAACTCTAATTATCTTAAAATTGTTATTATTTTCCCCGGATGCGGGTGACGGGACAGATGTAAGCGAGGAGCCACATGGAAGCCATGTGCTACCTCGTGTCCAAGCTCAGCATTGAATTCATCCTTCGCCGCCATGGAATTTCATCACAAGGAAGGCGGCAGGCATTCAATGCGGGTTATGTCACAATGGGGCGACTGCAACTTGCAGCTGAGGCGTACAGGCTCCGAGGAAAGATCTGAGTTGATTTTAAGGGAGGTAGGCAGAGACATGGAGCACAGTCGTTTGTCTGTAGCATCCCCGTCCAGGTTTCTAATTCTGTGGGTAACGTTGGCGGGTTTAACTATGATTGTTGTTTGGGCACCATTCGGAGGAGGCTCTGGACAGTGGGGCACAGCGCCATTTCTGCACCTGCATCCATATCCGCCCCTGCAGCCCCTGCAAAAATGTTTCGTCGAAGAGGTCCAGCTCGCGGAAGGCCGGCTCGCCCTCCAGCTTCACAACCACGGGTTCAGTGCTGCCGCTGCCATTGCCATAAAGGAATTCAGGCCACCCCCATTCAAGCCAGCCAGTTCCTGGACTCGGGCGATCCTGAGGCTGAGCCAGCCCCTGCACCCACATTCGGGTCTGCCATCTTCTCTTTTGGCAGCACGCGGGACAGACCCCGCATCAATGCCCATGTATCAGTCCTATTTCTCGAAGAATCTTAGGACGAAGATGGAGGTGCGAGCAGCATGGAGAGAACCCCAGTGGGAGGCCTGGGAGCGGAAGAACAGACACCTGCGGAGGCACTTGGGCAAGCTCCCAAAAGCCCTCAGGCTCAGGAAGCTACGACCTCCAAGGAAGAAGCTGAGGAGGACTGGGACGCTCTGCAGGAGAAATATGGCTGGTGCGAAGTGGTTGAGGAAAAGCCTCCCGAATAGCCCTCAGCTGGACCACCTCTTCCTCACCCAGCGCTGTTCAGGTTTTGTTCTGGTTCTCTCTGGTTCTGACTATGTCTATGGCTATGTTTTTTGTCTTATTTGGCTCAAGTCCAATTCGTTTGAGGCCCGAGTGTGGGATGTTCATGTTTTGTTCTTATGCCCCTGCGTGGGCAGTTCTAGCCAGCTTTCGTGCCCATATGTGGGCGGTTTCAGCCAGATATCGTGCCCCTGCATGGGCGGTTCTAGGCAGCTATCGTGCCCCTGCATGGGCGGTTTCAGAATGGTCGAGGTCTTGTTTGTGTTTCAATGGTTCATTTTGGATGTCTCAGTATAGTAGTAAAGCCCCTGCGAAGGCATGTTCTGTTTTGTGAAAGCCAAGCCCACGGCGCCACTGCTGGCCTTGGGCACAATGTCATCCTGGATGTAAATTTTTCACTGTATATAATATAGTAGCTAGTTTTACAGAGAAAAAAAAAATGTTATTATTTTAAGTACTAAAAGGGAATTGAAAAAATTGTATTCTATTATTTTTAAGTCTGGAAAAGAATTTGAAAATCTATGTGAGTTAAAAAATGTTATATTTTTAAATATTGAAAAAGATTTTAAAAAATCTAGTGATATATTTTTCTAAATAATTTAACAAAAATATAAAAAAATTCTAATCACTCTTCTTAATTTAATAAATATTATTTTATACTATTTAATCTAAATATTTTTAATATTTACAATTTTATTCTTCTATATCTTTAAAAATTTAAAATAATATGATATATATTTTAAATAATATTATAAATATTTTAACATCATTATATATATCATAATTAACGAAATAGTGATTAAAAAATTAAATGAATGGAAAAAAAGTTTTTTTTTTTTTTTTTTAGACAAAAACGGTTATTTTATTTATGAGGCGTTAGCAATAATGCAATTGGAGAATACATCGTGTTCCTGGAGAATCCAGCGATTACACAACCCTGTTAGAAACGGAACCAATAGCGTTTCCCTTTCGGATTTGTAGCCGTTCTCTGGTTGCTGGAAGGCCCGGTGGCAGTAGCTCTCCCCAAAGCCGCAGTCGGATTCGACAATCTCAGAACTCCGCAAGTCTTTCTTCTTATTGATCCTTTGGTTTCCCTTACAGCAGAGAGAATACGCAAGGCGACGATTCAGCAACAAATCCAGCGAGCTCTTTTTAGGGGATGCTGCAGAAACAGTCGAACTGGTTGACTGACATCGAACATTTGCTTCGCAAAACGCCTTTGTTGGCTTCCATATCTGCTTGGGAGTTTAAGTTCCTGAGGATGTGATAGAAGGAGATCTTGTGAAATTTGGGCAAAATAGATCTGATTCTCCTGAGGATGGTTGATAATTGGAGCTGCGAAGGATTCTTTTTGGAATGCAGAGCCTGAATAATAATTCTGGAGTCCCCAAAGACTGATATGGAACGGACATTGCCTTTGATCGCTTGTGAGAGCCCCTGCCACAGAGCCAGAGCCTCCGCTCTGTTGTTGGATTCCTTGCCTAATCCCTAGGCAAACCTTAACTGCTCTGAGCCATCCGGGTACAATAGAACTCCGCCTCCACCTGCGAAACTGGGATTGCCTTTGGAGGCCCCATCAAAAAGCAGGCAATGCTCATTCAGAGCCGACCTCCATTTTATGAACTCTTGCTCCTCCAGCCTGATTTCCCAATTATAGGGAACGTTGATAGCGATGGCAGCACAATCTTTATGATTTGGGACCAAACAGTTCAGCCAGAGTTCCTCTTCTCTATTCAGGGCTTTCCCAGATTTTTTGGCAGTGTTGGCATCCAGAGTTTCTCCTAAAAGAACTTTAATTTTGGTGATGACTTTGAGCAGGTTGCAGCTTTCATTTCTGAAAAGTCTGTTATTCCTTTCCAGCCACAGCTTCCAACAAACGAACTTGGGGATCCAGAGCCAGCAGTTTTTGAGAAGGATATTTTTGGAGAGACCATACAACGACAATTTGCTCCAGGACTGGAAAAGGTTTTGGATGTTTCTCGGGAGATCGAAGTTATCAGCATTTAGCATGAGGACTCCCCTCCAGACTTCTGATGCAAAGGGGCAAGTTAAGAACAAGTGATCAGCTGTTTCTTCCTCTGACTTACACAGATTACACCAGGATGGACCTTCCATTCCGCGCCTACGGAGATTATCTCGAGTGAGGATACTATTATGAGCTAATGTCCAGCAGAAGAAATCTATTTTGGGAAGAGAGGGGGAATCCCAAATAAAATGCCATTGAGCCGGGTTTGGGGGAACATTTGGAATGGCAATGATGCTTTTGTATCCTTCAGCAGCAGAATACGAGCCTGTGACAGATCCCCACCCTCGCTTGTCTTTTGCTGAAGCTTTTACAGGGGCTTTCCCTTGTAGCTTATCCAATAGAACAGAGGCTTCACCCTCCAGCCACTGAGGGACCTCCCCCAATTGCCAGCTTTCCCAAAGACCATCCTCCGACCAAGAGGAGATATCCCAAAGAGTGTTCAGGTTGCGATCTTGAAGCCAGTTTCTGATATTAGAAATTTCTTCCTCCTGGTTCATCGGTTGGTCACCTAGAATAGGATCATCCCAAATTCTTATTTTTCGCCCATTACCTGGAATCCAATACAGATTACGACTAAAATGATCCCAAGCTTTGATACAGAGATTAAAGACAGGAGAACCTTTGGTGGAGCGAGGCGGATGGTCCAGACATCTGAGGCGCTTCCCATGGAAATATTTTCTCCACAGGACCTTCTTGCTCCAGCTAATTTTCCCAGAGACAATGTCCCAGAGCAGTTTGGTTCCCAAGGCTAGATTTTGAGTAGTCAGATCGCGGATTTGTAATCCTCCTTCCATGAATGGTTTTTTTATAGTATCCCATTTAACAAGGTGCAGCCTTCTTTCATTGTTTTTCCCCCCTTCCCACAGGAAGCGTCTGAGCAGTACTTCCATCTTGTTGATGAAGGTTTTACGGGCCAAGAGGATAGAGTGCTGATATAACGGAAGACTTGAGAGGACCGCTTTCATCAAAATGATCTTCCCCGCATTATTCAGCCATGAAGCTCCCCAGGCATGAATTCTGGTTTTGATCTTGTCCAGCAAGGGCGTCCAATGGGCAACTTTGGAAATGGTCCTGAAGATAGGAATCCCCAGGAATTTGAAGGATTCCCAATCCCAAGACCCTTCCATTTGGAGAATCCTTGCAATATCAAATAGTTCCCTGGCCGAGCAATTCCAACTATATACTGTGCTTTTAGTATAATTGATCTTGCTGCCCGAAACTTCTCTGTAGCTGTCCAGCTCCTTCTTGAAGGATTTTGCAGAGTTTATGCTTGCCCCACCCAACAAAAGCGTATCATCAACAAATTGGGCATGGTTTATGTCTTTGACCTGATGAACCATTCGGAGTCCAGGAAGGATTTGAGACTGGAGATTATGATCCAGTTGGAAGCTGAGAACCGAGGCTTGGATCGCGTAGAGAAGCGGGGACAAAGGGCAACCTTGTCTGAGTCCCCTAGAGGCTTGGAAGAAATCTGAAGGACGCCCATTTACTAAAGGCGCAATCCAAGGAGAGGCAATGCAGGGTTTTATCCAGTTAATGATAGCTGGTGAAAAGCCCATTTTATCCATTACCATAAACAAGAATTCATGCTTTACCCTGTCAAACGCATTTGCCAGGTCAAGCTTAATCACCATATCTTTTTCCTTTCGGTGATAGCTTGAATGAACAGCTTCTTGCACCAGCACTATATTATCAAGAATTTTCCTCCCTTTGATGAAACCACCTTGATTTTCAGGAATAATGGCAGGAAGGATTTTTTTGAGGCGGTTGGCTATAATTTTGGTTATAAGCTTGTAGCTGGAGTTGCACAACGAGATTGGCCTGAATATGCTGAAATTAGCTGCTCCTTTCTCCTTTGGAATCAAGGCCAGAAACGCTGAATTGATGCCGCCTCCGATCTTGGCACAAGATTGGGATTTCTTAACCATTCTCAGAAGGTCAGAATTGATTATATCCCAACAGGACAGGTAGAATCTAACAGGGAACCCATCCGGACCCGGAGCTTTGTCCGGTTCCATACTGTCCAAGGCTCTTCTGAGTTCATTCATGCTAATAGGGGCCATCAGCATAGCGTTGGTAGGATCTTGGACACAATGAGGGATCAAATTCATCGGATAGATCTGGGGATCCAAAGGGGGTTCGTCCGGGGCTGAGTAAAGATCTTTAAAGTAACTGTGAGCTGCCCGTTTTATTTCTTCAAAGTCTTTGACCACCACATCTTGATGGTGAATTTCTTTAACTGATTTGAATTGCTTGCGGGCTTCAGCGTGCTTGTGGAAAAAGCTGGTATTTTTGTCCCCAGCTTGTAACCAAAGAGCTCTGGATTTCTGCCGCCAGAATTCTTCTTCTACCCTGCTTGCTTTGTGAAAATCTTTTTGCAGGTCAATTTCTCTCTGAAGAAGGTCTTGGGTGACTTCAGTGTTTTCCAACGACATTTGGTGGATAGCTAGATTGTCCATGGCCGCTTTTCTGTTGGAGGAGGGGAATTTCAGCGTTCTTGCCCAGTCCTTGAGTCTTCTTTTGAGCCTCCTCGGCTTTTCTTCCCATACATAGAAGGGGGAACCTTGAACCGGTCTTTTCCAGACTTCAGAAACCATCTCTTGGAACCCCTCATGCTGAAGCCATAATGAGCTGAATCTGAAGGGAATGGGCCCAAGATTTTCTTCCGTCGAGAGCTCAAGAATAATGGGTTTGTGATCCGAAGTGTTGTTTGGCAAAATTTTGGACGAAGCCGTGAGACCACAGGTCAGGAAAGAGGTTTGAACCAGAAAACGGTCTAACCGAGCTGCAATATGATTTGGACCCACTCTTTTGTTGGACCATGTGAACTTCCCGGATGAGGGCTTGATATCCTCTAGATCCCATCCCAATATGAGATCTTCAACCCATTCTCTTGCTGGGTCCCTGACCTGGGATCCTCCCCTTTTCTCATTTGCAGCAAGAGTAACATTCATATCCCCAGCTATGATAATGTTGTCAGGGTTATTCAGAGAGAGATAGGACGAAATTGAATCCCAGCATAGTTTTTTCTCAGAAGGGAGAACAGGAGCATAAATATTGAACAAACTTACTTTATGACCGGAGTCTTTGTGGAGGAGCTTTGTGAATATCCAGTGGGTGGAGTTCTCTTTTTGAAGCAGGTCATATATATTGATGTCCCAGAAGGTAGCGATTCCTCCGGAGGCGCCTCTTGCACTGACAGCACAACCAATACCTTTTCACCAGAAGGATTTGCTGGTATTAAGGAGGAAATTTTCCTCCATCTTTGTCTCCTGGATTAGAAGGATTTCAGGCGAATACATTCTGACTATATCTTTGAGGGCATCTTCTTTTAGCTTGCTGCCTAATCCTCTGCAATTCCAGGAGACGTACTTCATTATTTATTGGCTTGGGGGGCTGTGGCTCCTTTTGGAGCCGGGCCATGCTTGCACCCAGACCTTGTATTCATCATTCCCTTGAGAGTTTTTTGGGATCCTTGAAGAACATCCCTATAGGTTTTCTCCTCTCTTAGTTTCTTCTTGGATTTTCGCCCCCTGGATGACTTGATAGGGGTGACTTGAGAGCTGTCTGACTCATCGGTTCTTCCTTCTGAGTCTTCATCCGATTCGGAGGCCAGGCTTATGTGATCTTCATTATCTTTGTTTCCTTCAATGCCTCCTGAGGCTGGGGGGGTGATTGTTTCAGTACCCTTTCCTTTTGCTTCCTTCATTGGGTTTTCAGTTGCTTCTTGAGTCTCGATGGATTATGCGATCCCACCAGAGGAGATTCCCACTTTTGGATCTTCAATGTTCTTCAGATTGGACTTAAACTTCTCCCCTGAACTAGAATTTTTATTTTCTGATGGTCTTGGGATAGCCTTTCCCCTTTTGATTTCTTTCCATCCCTCCTCGTCCTCCTTAGTCCCGACTTGATATTTGGGGCAGTTCCGTTGGAAGTGTCCGTGTTCATGACATGTTCTGCACTTGAACGGAAGTTGTTCGTAGTCCAGCTTTTGATAGTGCTGCCATTCTCCCACTGTGATTTTAATCGCTTCGGGAAGCCCAGCCTCTAAGTCAATCTCCACACAAATTCTTGCACAAGTGTATTGGCCTTTAGTATCTGCTTTGTCAATGAATCTGCCCAGACCGTTCCCAATCTTTTGCAATGACTGATAGCTCCAGCAGTGGATCGGAAGGTTGGGGAGCCTAACCCAGACTGGAACTTCCTTCGGAACATCTACTGAGGGATCAAAGTCCGGGGTCCATTTATTGAGGTACAGACCCTGGTTTCCCATGAAATACGGCCCATTCCTGAAAACCAGATCCCGGTCTTCTTTGGTGGTGAACTCGAAAATGAAGAAACCTCTCCCTACCGGATAACAGATCACATTGTTCTTCAACTGAGGCCTCCAGTTGCGTTGAATCCAATCGTCCGTGGTTTTAGTAGAGGGCCAGCGCCCCATGAATTGCCCGACCAATCCTCTGTCAGCAAGGGCAAGAGCAATTTTGATCAGCTGATCTTCTTGCAGGACTATCTCAGGCACTTCCTCGAGTTTTTTAATGAATTTTGGGATATCTGGGGCAGGGCGTTTCTTTCCTTTCTGCGTTAATAATCGCCGGAAGGCTTCTTCAGAGGATAGTGGAGGGGTGGGAGAGGATTCCCCACCCCCAGGATCACCCATGGCTGCCTCACAGGAGCGCAACCTGGAATCTCAGATGCCTCTGCGACCTTTCAACTCCAAGAAAATAATTTGCGATGCTCAGAAAAGCACCAGCTGAATACTCACCGCTCCAGAGAGAAACGGATCCAGGGAGGAAGCCGGATCAGCCGCAGAGGGCCGAGGCCGCCGTCACGAACCCTAGCAGAGCTCCGCCTCCAGGAGTTGGGAAAAAAAGTTATAGCCATAAAATAATGATAATTAATATATTCAACACAAAAATTATATAAATAGTAACTTTAATTCATTAAGAAAAAATAATAGAAATAATTTTTATTAATATTAAACACAAAGTTATATAGATAGTTTTATTAGAAAAAATTTATAGATAGTTGTATTTGAAAACTTTAATGAAAAATAAAAAATTAGAATTATGTAAAAAGGGTAAACAAAAAATAATTTTAAATATTTTTTTGTTAGTTAGACGAGAGGCCTTTATTTTCGTGTGTTTTCAAATACTTTATTTTGATAACGTAGTCTACTAGATTTACCATCCTCTCAATTTGATTTTTTTCTTTTTCTTTTAAAATCTCTTTCATATTTCGTCGTCGGGTTTGATTGCGGTGTTCAATGTAAAGATTACATTTTAAGTAGGAGCGGTACGGTATATCATAGGTAGTGTTTTTATCATCTATGATCTATTTCATGAATAACTTTTTTATTTCTACTCAAATTGTAATCAATTTCTAATTTTTTGTTTTTAATGATTTTTTAATAATATGAATTTTGATTATTATAATTTTTAATTTATTAAATATTTTCAAAATTTAAAATTAATTTCTATTTTTTAATTAATATGTATTTTAGGATTTTTTAATTTTTCAATTTATTAAATATTTCAAAATTATATTTATTGAATTATAATTTTATTATTTAATTTAAATATAAAAAATTAAATATATTTTGTTATAATATTTAACATTGTAAGAATACCACCCGGATGCGGGTGTCCGAACAGTATTAAATGGGTGTTAATAGCCAGCCACGCGGAGAGGACAGCGGGCAGCTGATAAGGTCGGAGGTAACAGGTTAAACGTCGTCAACAATGAAAGGCATTCATTGTCATTTAACTCAACATCCGCCCCAAGGCACGAGTTGTGGAGATAACAGGATGGAGCAGTGTGCTGCAGGAACATTCTCCCTTGTTCAGAGCCGGTTGCAGGCTGAGAGTGTAAGGTCTGGTTCTAGGCAGAAGGAGGAAGGAGGCTATGGTAAGCACAAGCCTTTCTCTGTAGTTTCGCATAAACCTGTATATGTTTCTGTTGTGTTGATCCCTCCGAAGGTAGCAACGGAAATTGGAAGGGAGACCCGCTCAGGGGAGGAGAGGCTCTGTGGAATTAACAGGTACCTGGTTGAGGAACGGCTACGCAGAATTTTCAATATTGGGGTTGTTTGGGACTCTCTCCAAGCGATAACCAGTGCCCAGATCGCTTCAGAGCCTCCACTGTCCTTTAGCTTTCTCGCAGCTGTCAAGAAAATTCTCATGGCGCCTCGTTTAAGGGCCACTCCTCGGCGTGGGCGTCACCATGGACAGCGAGGTGGTGTTGGAGGGAGAGGCCGTCATAGCCCTCGCCGAATTTCACCTCTCGCCCGTGCTTCGCCGCCTTCGAACAGATTTGAAGACTCAGAACAATCCATCTGCAATACAGTCCAATCTGCCAGGTTTCATTATCGCTGTCGCACAAACAAGCCCTTCATTTTGACTCTGGTAACGGTCATCTTCTCGGAAGAGGATGAGGAAGAGGACAGTATGAAGGATCCTTCTGCGGAACAGTCGCCTTCTCATCCGAATAGCTCCTCGCCGAGCAGGTGGATTGAGGACAGCTCCTACGCCCCTTCCTCGCAAAGAAAAATTGAGGAGGAGAGCACTTTCGCTCACACAGAGGAGCAGGCCGAGGTGCTTCAGGAAATTGCTAGCATGCAGGAAAAGAATAGTTTGGACCTGGCTCAAGATCAAGCAAAGGATTCTCAGGAGAGGGCAGACGCAAGGCAAACCTATCCCTAGAAACAAAGCCTGCACAAGGAGCTGGACTTCCCCTTTAGCACCCTGCTGTATCCCAAGCTGCCGCCGGGCATGAAGCTGGAAGACATCCCACCCGGAATGGAGATTACCTGGGAGCCACTGGATGAGGACATCGGGCAAGGATCCGCAAACATCAAGTAGTATGCTCTGTTTAGTATGTTTAGTCTTCCTGCTCTGTTTTGGTTCCTTGTCATCTTGCATGATTTTGCTGTCTCGGCTTTACCTGTCTCGGCGTTTGGCATTTGGAGTACACTCTAGCAAATAGCGGCTCGTCTTCAAACTTTCCTACCTCTCCATGCTTATGTTTAGTATCCAGGAAAATCTTCTGTCATGTAATGTTTTGCTTATGTTCACTCCACTTGATGCAATAATTTGTATAAGGTTCCTCATCATAAGTGGAACAGTCAATTTTGTAATATTTTTGAAAGAGAGTTGCACAGTCATCAGTGGCACTCTCATTAGAAGAACAACCAATTTTGTTATATTTTTGAAAGAGAGTTGCACAGTCATCAGCGGCACTCTCAGAGGTCCAAACCTCTTGTACATATTTTTACATCTTTTTTAATACAAATTAGCTTAGTCTTTGCCCAAAAAAAAAAAAAAAAAAAAAAAAAAAACATTGTAAGAATACCAAAGGATGGGGACTCGATGGCGAGACAGAGTTAGTGCGACCACGCCCTGACACAGGTAGGCCCTCTGTAGTACATTTGGGTCCAGGCAGCAAACTAGGTTTGTTTTCCGTTTCCCCTGCAGCACCTTGCCCGTAACCAGCCGACGACCCTCGTTTCTTCGCTTCCTACTTACCTCCTGAAATGGTGACTAAGCTATCATTTTCGGTTTCGTGTTGTAGGGTTTGGTCTCCACCTGTGTCAGTTACTCTCAATTATGGCGGCAGTTGGCGTAACCCCTGGAGCACCAATGGAGAGCGACCTTATAGATTATTTGGAGGACCCCTCGAGGGTATCTCCATTTTCGGTAAGTAGACCAGTACCGAAGCATATTTTATGTTCAGTATGGATCTCACTAAGGTTATCGCTCCGCTTCCGTCGCTCTCGAGACAACCCAACACCGTTATCGACCTCCCGGAAGTACCTGTGACCTGGCCGGCATCCGCTGCCCCCCCCCCCCCCCCCCCCCCGCGACATTGACCCCCCATTATTTTGGCTCTAGGCTTATGGACTCTAAACAAGCGGCTGGATCATCTAGCTTATCCTCCCTCCATCCTTCAGCGGCCTCTCATTTCCCATCTTAGTCCCTGCACAAAGAAGCTCCGCCCTATTCTGTTCACACTACCCCACCCTTGGAGTCTGCTCGGCCTTTTAGTAGCTACACTAACGTCCCTCCCCTCCCAGACACCATCCCTTCTAGATCTGCACCATTATCTCCAAACCCTAACCCTAACCCTACCTCTCCCAACCCTAATCTCAAAGAAACCCTTGAGGGGATAGAGGAAGTAGAGCCTGCTCTCGGTAAGAAGCAAAGCTGTGTCAAGCCTAGGACACAGGAAGTTTTCATTGATTGGGAAGAAGACTTTCAGTGGAAAGACACCATGGATATGGCGGCGACGGTCCTGGTCGGCAGGGTCAAGGGCAGGAACTACACCGCAACGATGCTTAAGCAATGAGTTGTGGAAATTTGGGGTCATCACTTGGTTGATCTGCCTATAGTACAAACATTTTTTAGTGGCTGGTCCGCCCTGCGTTTCGCGCAAGCTGAACACACCAACTGGGTCTTATCCTCCTTCTAGCACATCGAACAAGCCCCGGTTATGCTAAGGAGATGGAGTTCGCTTTTTGATCCGGACAGAGAACAACTTGGGGTAGGGCCAATATGGGTTTGTCTTTCTGGTCTGCCTCTCCATTTCTAGACCAAGGATATCTTCAGAAGAATTGGTAATTCCATGGGGACATACCTAGATTACGACAAATTCTATTTCTCTACAATTGTCATGGCCTATGCAAGACTACTAGTTCACCTGGACATTAGAGGTGGCTTATAAGAAAAAGTCACGCTTCGCTGGAGGAACTATAACCAGATCTAGATTCTGGATTACGAGGGGGTCCCCTTTCGTTGCAAGCGTTTCCACAATGTTGGACACCTCTACAAGGATTGCCCTCTCCTCGCGAAATCAAAGATGGGCAACAAAGGGAAGACCTCATTAGTGGGGGGAGCTCAAACACAGGTGGAACACTCAAATGGGGTTGATAAGATGGACAATGGCGCAGACGGATCCAGGCTTGCCTTATCGACACTGAAGAAGTGCGGGAATGCACTTCTTCGGCCCCCTTCACCTCCATGTTGGGTGTGGAGCATGATTATCATCCTAATTTAGAGGTCTTTGTTTCAGCCAGATGTATACCCCAGGAATATTATACACCCCTCCATGCGAGGGGGACTTGTCCCCCCCGCAGGGGTTCGTGGGGGGGGGGGCATCTCCCCTGGTTGTGGGGTCCGAGGGCCAGCGGTCCACTGGTGGGGGTTTCGGGGCCAGCGCCCTTGAAGCTAAAAATAAATGTAAAATTGCCTTGTAAAGGTATAGTAATTTCTAGTCAATCTGGGCCGTTCATTAGGCGGATGATCTGATGTTAGAATTTATGTTTAGTTTACGGTTTTTTGCCCTATAAGGCAACCCCTCTCTTTGTATGAGGGTATTGTATTGAGGCTGTGGAATATATGTGTATTCTTAGAGTGAGAAACAGAGAGGTGAGACTGTGAGAGAAAATAGAGGATATTATAACGGATCTGTTGTAGGTTATGTCTCTTCATTTTGCTGGATAATAGAAAGGAAGGACTAGCTGTTTGAGGTGGACGTAGCCCAAACTAGGTGAACCACATATATCCGTGTCTATCTGGTTTTATGTGTTTGTGTTTTTCTGCATATTATATGTCTTGCATTTCTCTGTCATAATTAATATTTTTATAACACTCTACTGACCAGGTCGAAGGCGGCCACTGGAGTCACGCTATCTTCGGGTATGTCCAAACCTAACCCTTGCTCTGCATCCATTAATGATTCATCTGCACATAAGGAAAACTCTAAGGAATTTGGGCAGGGTCAGGACAAACCTCATCCTTGTCTAAGCCATCCGCTCTTCCCCCTCAATTCCCATATTCTTTTTCCCTCTCAGATTGCCCCCACAACCTTAATGGAGACACCAAAGGAATCAATCCCTGGATTTGACCCCACTCCCCATCAATATCATCTCCGATCGCTTACTCGAGCATCAATGTCAAATGCTATCGACATCGGTCTTATCCCTTCCTCCTCCACACCGAAGCTTCCCCGTGGCATACCTCCCTCCCTGTCAAAAGCTAAACAGAAAGAAAGTATTGAGGTGGCCTCCAGTAAACAACTTTCACTCGATAGGGTCCTTAGAGCACAGATCCCTCTTCAGGAGTCTCCCCTATGAAGGTTCTCTCCTTCAATTGTAGAGGGATTTCTAGTCTCGAGAAAAAACTAGCGCTGAGGAGGCTTCTCCAAAAGGAGCCGATCGATCTGGTCTTCCTACAGGAAACATTGGGTGCGGTTGTTATCATTTCCCCTCTAATGGAATCTATGCTCCCAGGATAGCACTTCCAAGCCATTGATGTAAATGGACGCTCGGGGGGCATTGCCTTTTGATATAACCCTCACACAATTAATCTATTAGGCACCTGGGGGCATATAGGGTTCATATGGGCGGACATATACTCTACAGAGCTGGGAACTGAGATTAGAATGATAAACATATATGGGCCCTGCCATCATAGAGTTCAATCTGATAATATGATTATAGGAGGAGACCTAAATTTCTCACTAGGCTACTCAGAGTCTTGGGGTCACATGCTCAAGCTAACCCCTTAGCGGGTTTCTTTGAGCAGCTCCTCGACCTTCACAAGCTCATTGATATCCCATTTTCCAAACTAGCCCCAACCTAGAGGAACAAAAGAAGCGAGGAGGACAGCCTTGCCACGAGACTGGACCGATTCCTCATCAAGGAACAATTTCTGGAGCAAGGTTAGACTTATCACCAGTGGGTGGGATCCGGCGGACTCTCAGACCATCGGCCAATTTACCTTTAAATGCGAGGCAATATTAGCAAACCTCAAGCACCTTTCACATTCAACTCTACATGGTTGAAAGATAACTCCTACATCCGCCTCATCTCAAACTTTTGGAAGGCTCATCCACCGACAAGAGGAGGGAACATCACTGAAGGGTTCGTGGCCAATCTGAAGGAATTGAAGAAGCTATCCAAGATTTGGGCTCACAACAAGAGGTGTGTCGAAGAGCATCAGTTAAATGAGATTGTATTGGAGAAAGCCATCCTAGAGGATAACAATGGAGGCACCTTCCCTTCAAATGAGCTCAAGGACAAGCTCACTGAATTAACAGTCAAAAGAGGAAACACTCTCAAGGACAAGGAGGAAACCTGGAGATTGTGGAGCAGAGCTATATCACTGAAGGAAGGGGATGATAATTCCAATTTTTTCCACAAATTTTCCAATGGAAGGAGGGTCATTAATACCATATGGAAGCTGACAAATGAGCAAGGAGTTGAGGTTGATACCTTCCCTCACCCGGCCACCTCTCACTTCAAGTAGGTTTATCAAGCCCTCCCAATGCTACCCTAGTAGAGGTCATTAGAGTAGCTCAATTGTTCCCTCATTTCATAGAAAATGAGGAAGCCTAGGAGCTTAATAGAGAAGTCACATTATGGGAGCTAGAGGCCACTTTGAAATGGTTTAAGAAGGACAAGATCCCAGGTCCAGATGGGTGGTCTGTAGAGTTCTACCTGACTTTTGCTCAAGGTCATCGAGGAATGTAGGAAGACTGGACATATGCATGGGGTTATTAACTCCACCTTCATTGCCCTCATCCCCAAATCAGACAATCCATCATCCTTCAATGATTTTTGACCTATATCCATATGCAACTGCCTATACAAAATCATATCCAAAATCATTGCAAATCGCCTCCGCCCCATCTTATCCAACCACATATTAGCCGAACAATTTGCCTTCCTATAGGATCGTCAAATTCATGAAGCCATAGGCACAGCTCAAGAAGTACTGCACTCTATTCAAACCAGGAAGATCAAAGGTATGATCCTCAAAGCTGATCTCTCAGAAGTCTTTGACAGGGTAAGTTGGCTTTACCTCAGAATGCTTCTTACCCATTTAGGATTTCCTGTGGGAGTCATTAAATGGATCATGTGCTACATTACCAATATATCCTTTAGTGTACTGATAAATGGGGTTGCATCTCCCTTCTTTGGCTCTGAAAGAGGTCTCAGGCAGGGGTGCCCACTATCTCCTTTACTCTTTCTCCTATTCATGGAAGGGCTGAGCAAACTGATCAAGGACATGCACCATAGAGGCAGATTCTCGGGAATCAGAATATCGGATGGATGTACTATAACACACCTCCTTTTCGTGGATGATGTACTAATGTTCCTAAATGGAGGGATAAGTGACCTCACTACCATCCACCACACCATCAATCTTTTCAAAACCACTACAGGCATGATCATTAATAACTCTAAGTCCACCATAACGGTATCAAAATGCTTCCCCCACGAGATACACTTTGCAATACAAAGGTTCCCTTTCATCCTGACCCAGATAGATGAGGGCCTCCAATACCTGGGATACAGACCGAAACCGCTTGGATATAAAATTGTGGACTAGGTATGGTTCATCTCCAAGATTGAGAAAAGACTCAACATATGGTATCATAAGCATCTCTTTAGAGCTGGAAGATTGGTGCTTATCAAAGCGGTACTAGAGGCCACCCTCGTATATTGGATGTCCCTCGCATGGAACCCAAGAGGCATTCTCAATTGAATACAAAACCTCTGTTGTAGATTCATGTGGAAAGGCAAACAAACAGGAAGGATATATGCATGGGCAAGATGGGATCTTCTGTCTATCCCTAAGAAATGGGGTGGGTGGGGTATAAAGAAATTGGAGGATTTCTCCTCAGCATTGGGGGCAAAGCTAGGGTGGCAATTAGTCACACCAATAGTCTCTGGACCAAAATCGCAGTCGCTAAATATATTGCACCATTAAGGCCGCTGGATTGGCTGAGACAAACAAGCTGGAACAAAACGAGGGTCTCAAATATCTGGAAAGCGGTTCTGAACTCAATGCCTCTTATTCGGGACGGCCTAACTTGGAGAATATATGATGAAACATCCATCTGAATTGGCCGAGACCCTTGGATAAGATGTGGGAATGCACACCAGCTACCTCCGGACTTACTCCAGAACCTCAACGGGAAAGGAATCACACACATAGTGCACATTGCGGATCAAGAGAGATCAACCTTCCTACACCAAGCCTGGAAGACAACCCATAGCTTGGTCCTTCCTTTACAGTGGCACCAAGCTTGGAGTACCTACACTACATCTCTCAAGGAATCCCACATTCAACTAAGAGAAGGGGAAGATGAGATCACATGGGCCATCGTAAAAAATGGTCGGTACTCCCTAAAGGAGGGGTATCTACATCTGGCCAATATACACAAGCCAAAACACAATGAAACATGGTGGAAATGTATGTGGAAGCTCAAAGCACCCCCCCCGAACACGATTATTTATGTGGTCCATACTGAAGAATAAGGTGCCGATGGGAGATAACTTGAATAGAAGAGGGCTATATGGACCTTACTAGTGCTGCCTATGTAAGGACAACACTGAATCTTTGGATCACCTCTTCCTATCCTGTCCCATTACAATTGATCTTTGGAACTCCATTCTATCTCACACTCTCTCACCTATCAATTGGAGGGGTCAAACAACCAAGGAGGTATGGGAAAATTGGTGGTCATATATAACACCGCCCAAAGCTAGAAACCTCCCCCTACTCATTAGTTGGGAAATCTGGATAGCCAGGAACCACACTATTTTCTAGGATACCTCCCCTCATTGGCCATCCATCACAACTAGAATTATAGCCGACTACAGTTCACTACCTGAGGACGAGGCCGCCTCTCCACCTAGAACCATCATCCCTGAGTCCATCAATCACTCACAACCCTGGGCATACTTTGATGGATCGACACAAGAAACAGGATGTGGAGGAGGGGTTGTCCTATATATTTCATATACACATTATTATCATATCCAAATGGGGCTTGGAAATGGCACAAACAACTTTGTTGAACTCATCACTGCCAAATACCTCATTCAATTTGCAATTGAAAAAGACTGTCATAATCTACAAGTTTTTGGTGACTCCACAAATGCATATGTAGATTACTATGCACTATGATATAACTTATGGCAACTTGTTGTGGTACATTAAGTAGAGATCTCTTTAAGCAAACAATGTCATCCAAAACCTACTACTGAAGCAACCAATATACAACGATAGTAGGATTCTTCTAATTTGTCATCCTTTGGGTCGAGTTCAACTTGATGCAGAGTAACAATACATTGTCTTGATTTACAACAATTATAGATAAATTCCTAAATGAGATAATCACCAATAATAGGGAATACAAATGAAAATAAGAATAAAACATACATTTTGAATGGCACCATACCAAACATCGGCAAAAAAAAATTAATAACCTTAAATGAGTCAAAAATAATATGTACCTACGGTTTCCTCTTAGTAGAAATTGTCCATTCTATAAAATCAATATTTCTTCACAATGGTTTTAAATTTTTCATTGGTAAAATATGTGATAAATTATATTAAGTCAACTTTCATCATCTCAATATTTTAATTATTATTTTAATTGTGTATTACCAATTTAACACAAATACACTAAACAACCTAAGTCTAATACAATAATTATTATTTCAAAACAAAGTACAACTTTTTCAATTCAACAATTCCAATTTAATAATCCTATCAACCTCTTTTCACCTTTTGGGGCAATTGCTAGTATATTCTTACCAAAGAAATATGGTGAGTGTTCATTGCCTAATTTCATTTAAAAATTGTTAAGTGAGAAGATGTTAAAAAAAAAAAAAAAAACTAATAAC